>JACEII010000115.1:878616-904464 GCA_014332785.1 Antheraea mylitta
CCCGCACAGGGCTATTCAGTGCCTCTGCGCAAGAGCACGCTAATCACATAACTAGTCCGCACAGGGCTATTCAGTGCCTCTGCGCAAGAGCACACTAATCACGTAATTAGCCCGCGCAGGCTATTCAGTGCCTCTGCACAGGATCACACGAAGCATATAACTAGCCCTCGCAGGGCTTTCAGTGCCTCTGCACAGGAACACCGAAGCATATAACTAGTCCTCGCAGGGCTGTTCGGTGGCTCCTCGGTGCCTCCACGCAGGAGCACACGGATGATGACTGATGACTAGCAGTAACTAGCACTTAGCCCACGCAGGGCTATTCGGTGCCTCTGCGCAGGAGCAAGCGAATCATGTAACTAGCCCACGCAGGGCTATTCGGTGCCTCCATGCAGGGGCACGCGAATCATGTGTCTATCCCTCGCCTCGCAGAGCTATTCGGTGCCTTCACGCAGGAGCACGCGAATCATGTATCAATCCCTCGCAGAGCTATTCTGTGCCTTCACGCAGGAGCACGCAAATAATGTATTCCCTTGCAGAGCTATTCGGTGTCTTCACACAGGAGCACGCGGATCAAGTAACTAGCCCGCGCAGAGCTATTCCATGCCTATTTAATGCCTCTGTGCAGTGCAGAAGCACGCAAATCGTATAACGATACGCAGTTTGTTCAGTGTCTCCTCACAGGAACACGCATTTCGTTGGATTATTCGGTGTACGTGAATTACGGAAGCAACCCTCGTAGCGTTAGTCTGTGGTTCTTCGTAGGACACACAAATTATATAATGAATCTTCGAAGGGTTATTTGAAACCTCCTCGCGGGATTGCACATATCATAAAGGATAGTAGATAACAGCGCGCAGGAGTAGTTCATACTAGGAAGCCAGACCACCTAAAGCTATACAATAATATAGTAATGATGTGACCTGTCCCCAGTGTGAACGTACGTCTATCGCCAAGTTAGGATATGTCAGTAAATTTACGTAAATTTACGTGGACGTGAAATGTGGAGAAATGGATTTCGGAAAAATGGACTGTTGTCTTTTAGCAGTTTTGTTATAACCGATAACGGTTAGGAGTAGATAGGATGATAGGAATTTTTGCAGGAACGCAAATCGTTCCGATAACTGTATGGCTGTTTAATCGGTGTAACCTCGTGTGTGATCATACATTGCTTCTGGACGGTCGATCTCACAGGGTGCAGCAAGGTTTTCTTGTTTTTGTGGTTGTCGGAAGTTTTCTCATGTGGTATAGGAAGTGGCCTAATGCTTATAGGCATCGCTACTCTGTAACTTCTAGTCGCATCAAGGGCGCATATTCTGCTTAAATAGGCTGCGTCAATACTATTATTTGTATGGTTATTGACCATTAAACATTTGTAACTTCAAAAGTGGCTTCAATCTTGCAGCAAGTATGTGAAGACTCCCGGTAAAAGCATGAGTAGTTGGAAGTAACCAGCATTGGGTGTTAAGCAGAAGCATCTACTAATCGAAGTATATTAAATCGAAGGTTTAATACTCTGTATTTTAAGCAGTCTCGAATAGCTTCGAAGGTCTAACTGTTCACATTTACAAAGTATTTTGGCTACTGTGGTACTAATATAAAGACTATTACTCAGTGTTCTAGTAAAATCTCAAGAGTTTGCATAACTTCAAAGAATCTTATAGGTTCTATGTAACGCCCTCGTAGGGTCACTGACTAACATAGTAAGGTCATGCCTCTAATTAATTGATTGCAGCGAAAATTTTGAGCCAACATGTGGAAATGGTCGATTAAATGTTTTACCGAATAACCCAAAGTAACAGTGCCGCTAAGCAGTCAAGGTTGTCTCTTATGTAAGTTTGCTTAACTAGTTCGATGAGGCAGCATGAGCGATGCGTCTGTTACCTATAGTGGGTTGAGGGCGACGGGGGCCGAGGCGCAGAGTCGCAAACGCCTTGCGGTCCGCGAGGTGACGCTGCAAGCGCTTTCTAGCCTCGAGGCCAACAATCACATCGCTCGCCACATAAATAAGGTACCTCTTTAGTAAAACCATTTCGTTCGGCTTTTAACATAACGGCAGGAACAAAAATGTCTATATTACTGTATGGTGTCGCACACGCTTTTTGTGAGAATCATTTCGAATTGGTTATATGATGAGTAGTTTGTCTTAGAGTCGTAATTTAAGTTTGCTATCAAAACTTTTAGACCAAGAGAGTGCTTCTAGAAGGGCTTTGTCAACACTATTTGCTCAAAATATAGGCTACTGGAAATTTTGGTTGAAAACTAGTTTTTTGCGCTTACTTTGCCAAAATTCTACCAAGCCATAAAAAAGTAATATATTTTTTGATGCTAGTATAAATCTTTGGTTATTTTAACCAAACCTAGTGATTTTTACATACAGCAGTTGTCTTTGATATCACTTAGGGTGTTTTTAGACGGTTAATGTTTTAGTTTCGTACTACTAGATAGCACTAGAGATCATTGACAGCTCTTAAGCTGTAAAACTTTTTCAAATAGGAATGTGTAAAACTTATTTTAAATATCTTGGTATACCGATTCAGTGGTGATGCAGAGCACATTGCCAGTATTACTACTCGAGTAGTAGCTTTATCTCTATCAGATATGTTTATACGCACGTAACTGGTCTTATTTTAGGTAAAATTCTTTATAATAGTGATAGTGAACCAAATCGTTTCTCGTATCGTATTTTAAAATCTACCGCGGTGAATACCGAATCCTTACGTAACTAAGACTAGAGGCAATTAAGAAACCATACCATAGTTTCTTATGGCATAGTTATACATTTTTTGTTTTGGTATGATTATATACTGAAATGTGGTAAACGTTCTAGTTCACAGGCATCTTTCAGAGGGAATTGCCTTCTTGACTATATAGGCCTTATTCAGAATTGATAGTACCTCTGTAACTAAATCATCTTGGACTAACGTGCTAACTTTAATGCTTGTGTAATCGAGATTCCCTTATGAATCTTGGCTTATCTAGATCACATTGGCGTCGGTGTCTCTACCACCACCAGGCGATAACAAACAAGTCTCATAAGTAAGCTTCGAATAAGGTCAAGTCAAATTAATAGAAGCGTTTTACCTTACAATAAAACGCATATTAATTTACTTACCTTATTCGAAGCTTAATATTTTAAATTCTGCCTGGTATTATTATTATTCGACTCAATGAAGTTAAAAGACGGCGTCGCTCTAAATACACCTCTCTGCCATGGTGGGGCGAGACACGTGTAAGGTATTTGACCGGAAGTTAGTGATATTTACTGTCAAAAGTGGGCATGCTGGCGGGAAACGGAAGTGCCTATCTCATAAGTAAGCTTCGAATAAGGTAAGTAAATTAATATGCGTTTTATTGTAAGGTAAAACGCTTCTAATAACACCTCAGCTTGTCAGGTTTTACTTAACAAAATATAAATCAAGAAAATTGGTTAAGAAACGAAAGAGGAGTATATACTTAACCGTGTTGCCTCATAATGCAAACAACCTATATAAGTATCACGCCATAGAAATTACAAATTGTGATATCTCCTATCAGGTTACGTGTCCCTGTTCCCAATGCTCTTGAAAGTTCTCAAGCCGAAGAGCCCAAAACTTGGTAAAATCCTCGAAGACCTGGACAAACCTGAACTGCTCTGGTCTCCATATGGATTACGGTAAAATCTACTTTTTTTTTCTCGAACTGACTACGGCCTATTGGCCTTAATTTTTTGGCCTTTACAGCTTCACCGGGCTACTTTTTTTTTATATTCGGCGACCGATGTCTTAGTAGATTATTACTGCCATAATCGAGTAGTAGCCTTTTGTTAGAACTTTCCAGGGAGTTTTTGTGGCAAGTTAAGAAGCAAGTTAGGGGTGTAAGGGGTGTCGCGTAACATCTTAAGACTTGAAGACACCCAAGCCAACCTCACCTGCACGTGGTGCACCCTGCTGAATAACGGAACGAGGCAATGACGATAGCGGGGTGGTAGGGTTTTACAACCCGACTGGGTCGCAACCACCATGTATATGGCGAAAATGCCCGTAATAGTGATTCGCTTCTGCGCGTCGTGTTTCGGGATCAGCCTCTGCATATCCAGCTTATTACAGGCCGGCATGATAGTGGCGACCGGCGATGGATAGTGTGTCAATCAGTGATCGCTATTATTTTTGGATTGCACTATGCTTACCACCAGGCATAGTGCAGTCATTTTGCCGTGCTACAATAAAAAAAAAATAACACAAAATTATGAATAAAATCTACTACATGATATTCCAAGAACTGTCTAAGAACAATATAACAATAATTACGTTTTGATTTTAATATATTTTGTGTTATCATTGGCCACTGTCATTGCATTTAAAGAATGCATTAGATAATTACTGGCATTTAATAATATTGTTTATATTAACTATCAAACGGGCGATTATTATAAAGCCACTTGTGATTACGTCACTGTCCTAACAAAATGGTGACCGCTTTATTAGAACTTTCCAGAGTTTTTCTGACGTTACAGAATTAATGATTCGTTTTATTATTTCCCATACATTTGTGCAAAGTAACATAGCTATTTTAAAATGTCATCAATATTGCATATTGTAGGGTTAATAACTCAATAAAAGCCAACATATGAGGACTAAAAGCTTGTTAAAAACACTTTAAGGGTTGACTTTAGTTAAATTGCGTCCGTATGCTACTTTTTATTGTCAAGACCACTAGATAAACGTCCTTTCAGTCTAAATTTTTACTACAATTTCAAAACGCAGAATGGTGGCAATGTTATGAGATCTAAAAAAATGGTGCTTGGTTCTACGTGGTACTTTGAAATATGAATTTAAATAAATGGGTTACCATAAAGTGTTAATTTTTCAAAGAAATAGCAACGTACTGTTATTGGCGCCCTCAATGACATTTTAACTTTGTAAATAATTTATATATATTTTTTTTTTGGAAAATAAATCATTATTATTGATTATCCATTGCCAATGACGACAGTCAAACGATATTATCGCTGCCAACAAGAAGTATTACTAGGTGTATAAGAGAGAGCACTTCACGCTCGCACTCAAAGTCACGATACAGAAAATTAAATTTACCAGCAGCTGAATAAATGAGAGTGGCTTATAAAAACAATAGTTATCATATGCTAAAAATAATGGAAAAACAGAACACTTTATTTTGTTCTAGAATTAATTGTGATGAATTTATGATACCAGGTCACTATCGAAATCCTCGCCATTGTATATGAAAAGGAATACAGAACACGATCCGCCGTATTGGCGCGGGCAGGTCTGGATAAACATCAACTATCTCGCTCTATCCGGTCTCAAACATTACGCCACTGTCGAAGGACCGTACGCGGCGAGAGCGAGAGAGCTGCACGCGAGGTTACGTGATAACGTCGTCCGTGAGTTTTTTTTTTTTTTTGAACTGGATACGCTATTGACGTAGCAAGGTCTTAACAACTTTACCGGACTACCGTCCATGAGTATTAAATTAAACTCTTTAGTGGTTATGGTCTCCACGTACTTTGTGTTAATCTAATAACTCTTTTGTGGTTATGTTCTCCTGGTATTTTGTATTAATTTAATAACTCTTTAATGGTTATGTTCTCCTGGTACTTCGTGTTAATCCAATAACTCTTGTGGTTATGTTATCCTGGTATAACAAGAACTCTTTAATGGGGGGGGGGGGGTATGTTCTCCTAGTACTTTGTGTTAATCTAAATATACATTAAAACCCCAGTATTCCCAGATTTGTCCACAATAAAAACTACTCAACAGATCTCCATGAAATGGCATTTATGTATAATCTGGTGAAACTTGCGAGATAAATTTCTATTAATGGTCCCAGTAGTTTTCAATTACAAATGATTATCAATGTTCATTATTGTTGTTAACTGAAGTTTCTCTTAACCTAACTGAGTCCAGTCTCAAACAGATGGCTCTTTAAATTCGTTTGTTGACAGAGAACTATAGGACCGATTCTTGTAGATTTGTCATAAATAGCACCACGTTTTAATATTGATTTTTTTTCAATAACTGAATAACTGACCCACATGAACACATGGCTGGGTCAGATAGTATATATATGTAAATATTTTTTACAGGTAACATACTCTCGGAATATAAACGAACGGGTTACTTATGGGAACAGTACTCGGGTGAGGATGGAAAAGGATCAGGGTGCAAACCTTTCACAGGATGGACGGGTCTCTTAGTTCTAATTATGGCTGATGATTATTAAATTATATCTTTAGAATTGAAAAAAAAATATGCTCAAACGCATCAATATTTGATGATTGTAGTAGAAATTTAATAAAATTTAGGTAATTCAATATAATAAGGGTAACTTACGAATTATACAAAAAAGTTAATATTCATAAGCGTTCGCTCTAGATGTTCAGAAATTATCGCCTTCTTTATTGGAGATATCTTAAAAATATAATTCCAGTTCAATCACAAGACATACATCGCAGGGTACTACAAACATATAACTAACAATAACAAAAGTCATTATCCTGCCAACGATTCGAACCCACAACATTGGCAACTGCTAATAGATTGCTTAGCTTCATACATTCAACCCTTAACCATTAAATGTTTACAGCTTTGCAGCTAAAATACTGCTCTCAAAAAACAATGTCTCCAAATGTTCGCAGTAAAAAACCATTCTGACACTTGGCATTAAAGATAAGGCTCAAAAAGTTTATTGCATACATACCGCCCTCAAATGGTGGCGTTAATTATAGTGCCCCCTTTATGATGAGACCAAAAATACCTTCCCTCAAATACTGTCAGCAAAATTACTGCCTCCGAATGCTGGGAGCAAAACTACCGCTGTCAAATGGTGGTTATGTAACTGCCGCCCTCAAATGTTGGCAGCAATATTGCTGCCGCCA
Source organism: Antheraea mylitta (assembly GCA_014332785.1). Lineage (NCBI taxonomy): Eukaryota > Metazoa > Arthropoda > Insecta > Lepidoptera > Saturniidae > Antheraea > Antheraea mylitta. Next base: position 885,494 of record JACEII010000115.1, read on the forward strand.
AAAGTAGCGCTCCCGACAAATGACCTGACCTTAAGAGCGGACGCTGATTAAGACGTACTTCTATGGATCTTTAAAGTGTGGGCCTGAGGTTTTGATCTGAGAAAATATCCCAAAGACATTGCAGTATAGTGTCATGGATAGGTACAACATTGCCAAGTCTCTATAAGTTGTGGTTCATGCATTTAAGTGTTAAGCGGCCGTTCAAGTATTACGCAAGCAGATTTTTTGTAATTTCTGACCGCCTCCTCCCCCTGGTCAGCAAAAGTAAGCAATGCTCTTATCGCTCCCCCCATGCTTACGTATACATTTATCTAAATCTGTTCCGGTTTAATAAAGAAATATTGCTGACGTAATCACTTGCTGGACCCCCATCCATTACGTCATCAAAATAAGCAAATCACGGGCCCCTACCCCCTATCAGTGTTTACTTAATGCTTAAAAGGCTCCTAACCACCTCAGCCTAACGTCTTAAATTTGGACAACTTTATATAAAAATGATTGGAGTGTAAAAATTTCAAAAATACCTTCGCATAGACCATGTATTTACTCGTACATCAGTTAATCTAGACGGAACACAGTTCTGCCTATGAAACATTTATATTCCAAACAGCATTCCTTTAATTTTGTCTTCTATCCGTTTTTATATAACGTCGTCGAATTGGGATATTAGTAAAAATAATAATAAAAAATAAAAAGTTACTTAGGAATGTGGGTAAATAGCAAATAATTTCAATATCAATAATTAAATATTAGGTCTTTACCTATAAAATTGCCGTTTTGTATGAAAAAAATTAAACGAATTTTTTTTCATCTATTTTTAATTTGTATTAATCGAAGTAATCACCCATACAATCAATGCATATTTGCCAACGCAGTGGCAGCTTATTGATGCCCTTTTTAAAGAAATCACCTGGACGGGAGGCAACACATTCTTCAAAGGCATTTAGTACTCGCTCTCGGGTATTGAATTTTTTTCCCGCCATGAAATTATCCAAATTCTGGAAAAAGTAGTAGTCTGTATTCATAGCCAAACAAAATTATTTTGATTTGAGATGGCCAGTAATGCAGAACGGCAATTTCATAGGTAAAGACCTATTATGATTATATGGTAGTAAATTAAATGTGATTTCTTGTAGAACTGTAATGTCAGACACCATTACCACAGTTAAATAATATCAGCTCGTTCACTCGATAACTACACAATATATAAAGACACTGTAAAAAATCATTTTTCGAAGTAATAAATATTTCATTTTGTCTAGGTACTGTGGGGTACGTTGTATATCTCTACATATTCTGTTGTTAAGAAAATGTCCTGGCAGTCATAAGGACTGCCGACAGAAGAGAACTCCAAACAATGGAATAGCTATATTCTTTTTTGAAACCTAAAAGCGATTGTAGATTGAATTATTTACATTTCATAATTTGTAAATTGTAATTATTAACACTACTCTGGTTTTCACATCTATTGGCATTCCGGTATGTGGCACCGCCATCTTATTACGGTTTTTTTTTCTGGACAGGTCAATGTCAAACGAACCCTACGAAACTAAATGAAAACTTCCTATTTTATAAATCATTTTAATGTCCTTTAAATTTGGTTAAGTTTACATAGTGACTTGAACAAGAGATCGCCGAATTAAGTAAGGCAATATAAAAAAATTACATGGGGATATTATTTATATCCATTACCAGTGTCCTTAATGGTATCGCAAAGGAAATTTAATATTTATTTACAAAATATGATAGTAGTTTCGTAAATAATGTGAACCTGCTGTTAACAGAACTGTGTTGTGGTGTTCTTTGATGCATTTAGTGACATCTGTTGTACATATTACTTAAATCATATCTAGTAGAATTTGACTTCCAATATATTAGTGTTGCTAGGTTATAAATAATTTCTATTACGGTAATATTTTCAGGCAGACAGTGCCAAGGGTTATCTTTAATAATCTATGTTACTATCACGACAATATTTCTGATAGTATACCCTTTCAATATATAATATATATCAGTATAAAATGGGGATAATTATTTATTTATTAAAATAAACTTGAGAGGTGTCAAGGGACATCCGGATGGAACGAAGTTCCTTTCGATAAATTAGTGAAGGAATTGTAATAAAATTTTATTTTTTTTATGTTATAATAATATTTTTTTTTATTATTAACAAATATAATGTTATATAAACTTAATCAGTAGGCTCAATTTTCGTAATAATTGGCTTGTGGTAACTGAAGTAGGAAACATATGTTTGGGATCATTATTATTATTATTATTTATTATTTACAAAAAACCTGTATACACTCAACAAAAATAATCGTCGCGACACCACACTGTTCAATGCGAAATAGAAATAAAAATATCTGACTTGCTTTCTATAAGAAAGAGAGAGACAGACAGAGAAACATGCGACGCCGCACAGCTTACAATAGCTTACTATAGCAAAAAGTGTCGTGACAACTTTTCGTAAGAATTTTGTCCGTCTAGCCCCCTTTCACAACGCGCGATAAGGAACTTCGTTCCAATATGTAATTATTTGGCTGTGTTGTGATTTTTTATTTTTATAGGATAGTTATTTTTGGAACGAAGTTCCTTATTTTATTATTTTTGTCTTTATAATAGTAGATTTAAATATTTTTTGACATCACAGACGCCACAAACTTATGCTGCCATTATAAGGACTTAGCTAACCTAATTATTCTACGAACGTAATGTTTTTAATTTATCTATATCTTATTGAGAAGCCAATTTTTAAATAATAGATACGGTTATGTATACATTCTGATCTGCATTCCTATTACTTTTTAGAAAAATCATACGGTTATTTTAACGTTTTAACCGCGACGTTATTTATTATATAATGCCAATAACTTCTGATTTCAGTAGCCAATAAATGTACATACGTAATTATGTGTGAATAATCGGCGAAACTATTCTCACTATATATCTTAATTGCGTAAAATAATTTGCCATTCTTATGAAATTAATGAATCGATGTCACTGTTATTTGTCACGTGATTTTATGAGTCTAGAATTGTTTCAATTATAATTCGTATAGTTTTTAAGTTTGCTATATGTATCATGACTATCATTTGTACTTTACCAGCAAAAGGAGCAAAATAAAAGACGTCGTTATCATGAACATAGGTAAGTTAATGTAGAATTAGTGTTAGCAGTCCTATGTAAAAATAGCAGATTTTTTATCTCTTATGATATAACAGTGATAAAATTTTACATTAAAAGGGTTTTTTATTCATGTAGTAATTTTCCCCATTGACATTTTGTCATCCAACGGAGAATCTTGTGCGAATATTGTAGTCCGGTGAATCTGTTAAGACCATGCCAGGTCAGTAACGTAATCAGTTCTAGAAAAAAAAAGTGAGGATATTGTGCCAATGATTATTTTAAAAGAATTCTTCGGTGGCAAGTTCCCTCCCAAACTATATTATTTTAGTCAATACATTATGGAGAATTTTTGGTGTTAGTATTTTTTTTTGTTGTTTTTGGGTCAATATAAAAACGTCCCAATTTTTTAAATTACAGTTATTAACTAAATTATGTTGTCAACGTTTTCCTTTTCTCATTGTAACATAAGTCTCGCTTAAATATTATAGCTACAAAGATGTGTATGTAATATAATATATTCTAAAAATTACTTGTAATGTCTATGATGGACGAGTGATATTGTCATGAATTTTTAGTATGTAACTAATTCGAATTACCTCACATATTTGTTTATTTTAATAACAATAACAGTAAAAATAGTGACATATTCAATAATTTCCAAATGGCAACAACGATAGGTATTCTAAGCAGCACCCTTATCAGAATGATGTCGTGATGGTATTTTTTAATGTTGAATTTTATTGTCTGATTAATAAATGAATTTAGAACATATATATAGAATAATATATTAAATGAAAACAAACATTTGTTTTATTTAGTATCCGTCTATTCAAAGCTGAATTTTATAAATAATAAAGCGGAATTTCATTCAAACCCGCATTCAGACTTGGCTGTAAACTATGATTACAATTGCCTCTTAAAAATAATGTAACGCTGGGCTTCTGCACTTCTTGATCTTTAAAATACCAATAGTAAAGTTTAAACATAAAAATGCATCTTAGGAACTTTTAAATAGTTATTTATTTTTAACGGTTGCTTTGATAAAGTAACATGTAATGCACCTACAATTTTCCGGACAATTTGTAAGGTCAGCGAGAGTAAAGAGAGCTGATTTTGGTATTCATAACAAATAGCTATTTACCGTTTCAGATAATTTTTACTATAATATGTGCATTGTTATTTTTTATGAAATTGACCATCGAACGATACAGGAAGTTTCTATATTACTATGGGTATGGAACAAAAACGAGACATTTATTGTAGCAATGTATGCAAACAATCTTGCCACATACGGAAATGCCAAAATATTGCATAAACTAAAATATACTTAAATCCTGCGTCTATCACAATATTGATATAAATATTAGATGATCAATATATTTTGATTGTGATGCACTTATATAGCATGTAAAATTACTCAGTGAAGATTCATAAATAGTATATTATTTTGACACTGTCTTGAACTGTTGTGGTAATTTTAGTTTGTATCCATGTACTTAGTTTAGGCTATATTATATATACGTTTTTTATACTTCATAGCTTCTAGATTTTCACTATAATCTCATCTGTTTTTGAATGACGACAGGGTCTAAGGTGATAAATACGGGAAACCTAAAGGATAACTACTGGCCCTTAAATACAGCTGCTGAAACACACAACAGGTGTTTAACGACAATTTTTTGACGTTTTGTGTAATATTATTTTGTTTATATGTATATCATGATATGGAACTTGCAATTTCAAACTTATTCTGAAAGTAACCATAACCTTGTTACAGCCATTTGAAGATAAAAAATATTACGTTGCTAGGCTTAAAGGATGGAATTTCAGTAACCTTAACAAATAATAAAAATAAAATCATATGGCACATTGAGCACACGTCACCGCAGACGTTTTAGACGTACGTTCAGAATTATCATCAAATCATTTCGTGTAAATAATATAATGAATGAAAATAAAAATTGCATATTGCAATTTTAATCATTTTTAAAGAAGTAAAAAACTGAATTCTTTACACTTATAATATTTCAATTATAAGTTTATTTTTAAATTTTATTTCATAAATAAAAAATAAGAGTGAAGTTCAATATACTAACGCACGTTTCAGAACATCACAATACGTGGATCGCGAGCGGCTAAAACTGTAAAAGTAAATTTTACAATCTATTTAGCCGCGTTAGCGTTTTAGTCACAAATTTTTATAAAAAGCTTTAAAATGAATAAAATATTTATTGTTTTAATACTTGGTTTAGTCTACATTAGTGGAGGATTTGCAGAAAGCTGCCAGAATCCAAAAGTTGAAGCTACCTCATTTACAAGCTTAGATGCTACGATTGTAACTCAAATAGCTTATATTACTCAATTCTCGTTGAAATGTGACAACGCTCTGCCTGAGAACTACGCGTTGTACGCTGAAGTCGATGGAAAAACATTATCAGCGGCTCGAGTTGGAGAAAACAAATATCAGGTAAGCACAGGTACCATATTTTAATAAGTTGGTATAAATAGGACTGCCTGATTAGATTATCATGCCGAATTATACTTTAAAGACCTTACAATGTAAAGAAAGTGGGCCAAATATAACATTTCAATTCATTTTGATCCATTTACCTATTAAATTGATATATACTAGATTACTTATGGACGTTAATGGAAAGTCGTACCCTTTTATCTTCAATAAAAATGGTTTGGCACTAGAAATGACTACCCCTCTATACTACTCCCCTGCTGTGGAAATAATAGTTACTGAGATATTCATGATCAAAGTTTTGAGTTTGTGCCACTTCCAAATAATCAATGGTAATTTTATATTAACAATTCGGTGATTTTTAAATTACCGGAAAATATGTACAAAACAACAAAATTATAGTGCGATAAACCTTAAAAATGTGCCTCTAAAGGAAAAATCAAGTTCTGTTGCACATAAGTTCAAACTATGTGTATGTAATGTATATAAAAAAAAATGTTTCTCTGTGCGGGAGGGGTGTGTCATTGAAAGCGGGAACCAACCCCTATAAAAAGCAACCCTTAATAATCCCAAATGCGAGACAAGAATTTCTAATGCCAAGCCATTTTTTCTATATAAGAAGAATGATCTAACTAGAATAAGAATAGTGAAAGTGAATATTGGTGTTTATCACAAAGGGGTTCTTTAAACCTACATTCATGTCATAAATCTCTAGATCTGCTCAGAGTTTCTCTCTGTGACACAATAGACCTGGCACCGATACACTGAATCCATTAAATGTTACGAAGCTAGACTCTTTATATAAAGCTTGTACTGACAGTTACAGAAACAACAAATATGTAGTCAAATAGGTGCTGCCATTTTGAAGTGAAATGTTTATGTTCATTTGGCTATTAATCTAAGTCAGTGTTTCCCAACCTTTTTTAAGCCATTCCCCACCTTAACATTTCTAAATTTTTATGCTCCCCACCCCACACATAATTTTTATCCTTACTAATATTATAAATGCAAAAGTAATTCTTTCTGTCTGTCTGTTCCACGTCCACTCCAAAATTACTGTACCAATTTAAATTAAATTTGGTGCACAGGTAGCCTAGAGTAGCTATACTCAAATTGCATCCCACCGAATCTTTGTAGTTGGCCCAACCAGATTATATTCTATTTTCAAAAATAAGGAAAATGCGGAGTAAATTACATATGTTCCAGATAATCCGACCGCAATGCGCATTCCTTACAATATAAGGGTTATACCAAGCTTATTATTTTGGACAACCATTCTTCACTACATTAATATGTTGTTAATTTGAATTGTCTAGAGCCTGATAAAGAAAATAGGCTACTCTTTAATACGAAGAAAGGGTCTAAGAAAGGGTCGTAACCTGCTGAAAGGGGGGATGAAAAGTTGTATAGAAGTATCATCATTTTTAGAGCTCAGTTTAAGGTTGTTGGTTCGATGTAATAAATATGACAATTAGTTTGTAAATGTTTTACCCCAAAGGGTTTAAAAAAACAACAAAAAATAGGGGATGAAAAATTGAATGAAAGAAAAGCGAGACCCAGAACATTCCAAGCGGTATTTTTTATACAAAGTATGGTAAAAAATAATTTAACCCAAAATGCAAATTACAACATTTCATCTTTCTTCTGTCGACATGCTTTTGCCTTGTCATTGAAATCAAATGTATTGTAAACAAATATGGGAAGATTTTAACAAAATATTTGTATCAATACTTTCTACTTTTAAATTAAAACAGAAATGCTATAACCAAAATACAATTATAAATAAATATAATTCCTTCCAAAGCTAGAATTTCAGAGTAGAGTATATTGTTATTGATATTTCAAATCTTCGAAGTATAATTCTTTACAAATTTATTAAAATCAGGTATCCTGGACTGAAGAGCCAGCAAAGGCACGTTCTGGTGTTCATGAGATCCGCATCCTTGATGAGGAAGGCTGGGCATCTCTGCGCCGTGCTCGTCGTTCAGACCCGGCTGCCACTGTAGCTCCCCTACTGGCTATCCAACTCCATCATCCTGGTAGTAAGTATATTTTCTATTTGTCACATGAGATAACTAAATCCTAGGTTATTTTTAAACATCATATTGCAATATTGTCAAGGTATACTGAACAAAAAAAAAATCAATTGAGAAACAGTAAGTTCCTTGTTCTTTACTGATTTTTCTCTTTATATTTATCTATAAATTTTTATATAAAAATAGTAATAGCCTACGACTTACTAAAGTTAGTTTTAATATAAAAATTAATATAATAATTAAACATGATCATCGCTCACCAAAATAGGTGGTATATTGGAATTGTTAGAATGAAATGATTTGGTCTGAAGCATAACTTCTACAAACTAAAAAAATACTTGTCTTGTTCATGTGTGAACTACACATGTACTGTGTGTGCTAAAAGTGAAACTTTCATAGAGAAACAATAAGAGAATATGGTTTCACTGTTCTTCAATACACAATGGCAAGAGAGACACTGCTCCCACTCTATTCAGTGCAGTGTATATTGCCACCAATTTTTGTCACAAAAAGATTACTTATTTTCACTAATCACATTAGACGTTAACACATAAAAAAAAATTATCATAATATATTATTATTTTGTACAAGTAATATTCATAAAAGGATAGTTTACACAGCAAATATATATAGATGACCGTTTTATGTTTTATTCATAAAAAATTATTAAACACGAAAATTCTAAATCACCAACAGAGTCAGTCTAACAGCCATTATAAATATGTTCCACATCAAAAACCATGTCAATAACACATATATGATTTTGTTTTATACCCTTTGATAAGTAATAATCATAATATTTCTTTTTTCAGGCTACTCCGGACCTCGGGTGAACTCGGAAGTCCTTGCCACAGTCATGTCTATTGTAGTTGCCTACGTTGCCCTCAGGAACAAGAGCAAAATTTTAGCATAATTTATTTGATGTAATTAAGTTTTATAAATAAAATAAATTCCTATTTAAATTAATGAAAGTATTTTTAATCTATTATTAAATAAACTTTTCCTCATATATTTGGACATTCAAAGATGTCGAAATTTTTTATGAAAGTCTTCTACTCTGTAATGGGTTTTTGTGTATATCTGAAACGAACACACATGATAGTTTATGTGACCTGCAAATTTTTATGCCAACACTGGTTTTATATTGTATAACAAAACATTCCCATTTCATGAATTTGCTGGAGATCTATTTAAAAATCAGTACCTGGGCGACCGAGCCTAGCTCGGTTCTTTAAAAAACATTTTAAAATTAAAATAATCTATTAGGTTTGCCTTATAAAATTAATATATTTTTACAAAGAAAGAAATATTAAAAAAACCATATCTTTTCTGCTGTCACTCGGATTCGAACTGGGGTTACACGGAATTTTGAAACAACCGATTTTCATCTGAGCTATTTTTGTTTTGACAGCGACGGAAATATTTACCTTTATATTCTAGCTGTAATTTTTTTTGGCTGAAAATTCAAAAAAGTTTGACATGAATGTAATTTACCTAGATCAATTTATCGTCCCTGAAACTACTTTTTTTTTTCGAAATGACTACGCTATTGACCCAGCAAGGTCTTAACAGCTTCACCGGACTTCTAAGGCGAGCGCTTAAGGCACTCAGCCGACTTTATTTTGGCAACCAGTTCAAGGGAGCACGGCACACCTCGGCTTGGCTGTTGCCTGTTGCATGCAAAATCGCGACCTATCTTAGCTAACCTAGCTAACTATTCATATATGTTTGAGTTGTTGAAACGTATATGTGTACCAAGCATATCCGCCTCAACAACTCCTCCATACATTTATCATCGGAAAATTGAGAGTTTTTCAGTTCGATAAGTGAAAAAAAGTAAACCCTTCCACTTTCGTGTGTAAGCGTGTAGGCGTGCACGTGTGTGTGGGTGATCGTGTAGTGTTGTAGCGGTGATGTATATTTGTGTGTTACCGTATCGCGCAAGCAACACACTCAAGGGCTCCCTACCGAGGGATCGAACCTAGGCTTGAGCCGCTGCCGTGGGAGGCCTAATCGGGTGCCTGAAACTACCTACACACTTAGTTCCACGGAAATTGATGACGCCGTTTCTGAGATCCTGAATATATACGAATATAATGATTACAAGAAATACTCATTTAAAGTTTTTATTACTATGTAAAGTGCTAAATTATCAATCCATCTGAAATATGGGCCTTGCACCTTATAATAATTAACCTGAAAATGGACTAGAGACAAACAGTTCGTAAGTCTTGAGTTAGCGATTCGTGGGTTAGACGTCAATTATCCGATACGAAATATATATAGGAGTTGTTGAGGTATGTATGCTTGTTACACATAAATGTTCCAACAACTCATGTATGTATGAATAGTTTTAGCTTAGGTCAGCTCAGATAGGTCGCGAATTGCACGTGTCGGGCAGCAGCCCAGGCCGAGGTGTACCGTGCACCCTTGAGCTAGTTGCCCAAATAAAATCGGCTGAGTGCCGCAAGCGCTCGCCTTAGTAGTCTGGTGAAGCTGTTAAGACCATCCTGGGTCAATAGCGTAGTCAGTTCGAAAAAATAAAATAAGGTTAGACGTGTTAGTGCGTTAGATTAAAGGTGGTAGAGCCACACTGAAGCTATTACTGGCTTCACCAAGAACGTGTCGGCTCTCAGGGTTTTACCACCCTCTCTCAGAAAACTAACGTGAAGTAACAGCGCTTGGATTGTTGCGTTTCGTTCGGACAGTGAGAACGCCGGAGGCCCACCTCTCCTCACTTCCCCCTCTCCTCTTCAGTTCCTCCATCGCGTCCCTCGCCCCAACACAGGCTGGCAACGCACTTGCGACTCCCCTGATGTTGCAAGTGTGTATGAACGATGGTGATCACTTAACATCAGGTAGCCCACCTGTTCGTTTGCCTCCTATGATATAAAAAAAATAATTATATTGTTTGTATTTGTAGTTGTGAAAAATGTAAGATTAAAGTCATGAAATTCTGTCTCATCTTTGTACACTATACATGTTTGTATTTTAAAACTAACCTCTGCCCGCGACTCGTTCTCGTGGAATAATTACTTTGGGCCAACGCTAACACGCAGCGGAAAATCTAAAGAGGAAAAAATACCTATTTTAAAACATTCTTTATTGGTGCTCTGCTCATATTGGTCTTAGAGAGATGATAACCTATATCCGTCCTCGATGAATGAGATATATGGCACTAAAAGAATTTTTTAAATCTGACCAGTAGTTCCTGAGATTACCCCCTACAACGTTACAAACTCTACCTCTTTATAATATTAGTATAGATATTTGGATGATACTGGCAATATCATTTCAATTCGAAAATATGTATGATATGAACAATTATAATATATTCGCAAGACGATCGTTTCATTGATTTATGTATACATATTTATTGCAATTAATAATTATTTAAAGTAATAAACAACTGTGTCTACAAAACGGAATAAAGCGACTAAATTAAAAATGCGTTATATTACAAGCTCGCTTACTGATTATGGTAACTATTTACCTTATCTGTTTAATACGTCAATGTAAACAGCTGACAATTCCGATTCCACATTTATACATTACCTACCAATAGGTGTAGGTAATGCAGGGTTATGTTTTGGGAAATTTAGTGTTAATTTTGCCGCAAAATGACGATCAAACCTATAGAGAAGGTTGCGGAAGGTGACGATGATCCAGTCGAAGCAATGCTGAAGAAAACGGGATGTTTAGAATTGCACTATAAAGTCCAGGTTTGTAATATTCATTACCAGAATATATTTATCTTATTTGCATTATTATGTATAACTCCATAAATTGATAAGCAGTCTTACGAAATAGTAGTCGACTGTTGCTTCGTTGGTATTGGTTGGTATCAAAGCACCTATTGTGCCTTGTTAGTTTTTTTTTTGTGTGTAAGTTACAATTACTTTATTTTTATGTTTTTAGGAATGTATAGCTGAAACGAAAGACTGGAGGAAATGCCAAAGTGTTGTAAATGACTTCAGGGATTGTATCAACAAACATAAACAAGAACAATTGTCACAACCTCATAGTTAACTACTTCAATATTGTTTACTATTTATATTAAGAAAACTGGTGGAAACGATTACATTATTCCTTTTTTGTGTAGAAGTGAATAGGAAAAAAATGTGAAAATGTCTTATTAAATAGAAGTAAAAGATTACTCTTGAAAGCTATTTATTTGGTGTAATATCTGATCTATGTGCGGATTTGCAGAAGAAACATGGATACATTATTTTTTCAACATTTTTCAGTAGGAATTTTAATATATTCTACGTACTAAATAGTTATATAATTTATACATAAATACATATTTATACTTAAATATATATTAATACATAAATTATCAGTAATTTATACATAATTATTGAGAAGTGATATTTAAGAAATACTTTATCACATAGTTTTTGTGAACAATTCTTTGAACATAGAATGTCTTTTGAGTTTATTAAAATTAACAAAATGAAATTATAAACGTTTACTAATTTGATTTGATTATTCACTAACCTGTACATCTTAGCAGATATTTCGACTGGGCTAAGTTTAATCCCTTTTCTCCATTTATACACCTTTCACTTTTATGTGCGTCATTCTGAGTTTAAATGGAGATTAAGAAATTAAACTATATTGATTAAAATATATTTATTTATCATTTTAACATATTGTGGAAAGAAAAGTTCCATAAATTTCACACAGGTAGTATTTTGTATTTCTTCATATCTTCTCACCCAGTGGGATTCATTTGCACGGTTTTAACAGCCATACATATAGCCATAGAAGTTTTGTACAACAGCCTCTTTGTTGTTTTGCTTTGGTGTATCTAATCCTTTTCAATGCCTTGGGATTTTTTTTATAGTGATAGGTAAATTTAAACACAACACTGTAAAAAAAGGTATATTACATTTTAAAACACAATTTCTAGCTTATTGAAACATATGTCTATTATATAATTATAGTATCAAATAATAATTTAACAATAAATAGTTTAATAACAACAACTACAATTATCATCAAAGACAAAAATCAACCCTGTTATACTATTTTATTACCTGCTACAATACTATTTTTTAATATTTATACCATATCAATAATTTTATATTTATTGTCTTTTGTTCAAAAATCGATATTCCTTTTGATTGATTTCAAATGGACACCCCTAGTTTGTTTAGCCATCTGTAATTTATAGGTTATAAAAATGTTGAAGAAGTGTAAACTTCGGTATTTTTTAACAAATTATATGAATTATACGACAAGAGTTGCCATCGATCCTACACTGAAGGACAATTTTGAATCACAAGAGTTTAAACCGCGAAAACATCCCGGTACGAATCGAATAAAAATTGCATCTATACCACCGGATATACTGAAAGCGATAAAATTAATATTAGAAGACAACAAAGCTAAATCTCTCTACCAGGATAGTATAACGTTAAATAACTATATTAAATCGAGGCTACTGCCGCCCGAGGAACACGAGATAGACGAGAGAGCAGCGAAAATACACGACACAGTTTCGAACAAAACCTTCGCTAAAATAAATAAAGAATTATCTGAAGATGAACTGTTAAATGTAAACAAACAGATACAAAATAAAGTTTTTAATATATTAAAGAAGAATGTATACAGCTGGGGCAATATATCATATGATAAACCTACTTGTTTGCAATATCTAATGTCGAGATCTTCACAAGAGTATGCGATCCTGGTACGTGTACTTGACGAAATTAAAAAATTTAATCCCGATTATAAGCCGAGGAGTTTCTTCGACTTTGGTTCAGGTGTGGGAACTGGAACTTGGGCTGTAAATACATTTTGGAAGAATGATATCTTCGAATACTTCTGTGTTGATACATCCTCAGATATGCATGACCTTGCCCGTTTAATATTATGCCAGGGTAAAGACAATGTTAAATTACCACTTAAAGCCTATTTCCAACGTCAGTTTCTACCAGCGTCAACAGATCTTAAATATAGCATAGTTTTATCTGCATTCTCACTGTTTGAATTACCTAGTATGAAGTCCCGTTTAGAAACCATACAGAAATTATGGAATAAAACTGAAGACTACCTTATTATCATTGAGCAAGGCAGTAATGCTGGATTCCAAGTAGTGAACGAAGTAAGAGAGTTTGTGTTGAATTTGTCAGAGGGCAAAAACAATGGCTATGCATTCTCTCCATGTCCAAATGATAATGTGTGTCCGAGATACTTAGAACAAAAGACTCCATGTAACTTCTTAATGAAGTATGAATCGTTGCCATTTCCATCGAAATCGGAAGTATATGCTGACACATTTTCTTATATAATCTTGAAGAGAGGAACTAGACCTGCTGATGATCCTAAATGGCCGAGAATAGTGAGGGCTCCGATTGTACGTTCCGGACATACAATATGCAGATTGTGCACTTCGGAGGGAGAGTTGAAAGAGATTATATTTTCAAAAGCCAAATATGATAAGACAACTTACAGATGTGCAAGATCATCAAATTGGGGCGATTTGCTTCCTGTAAAATAGAATCAATCTAGTTTTATGTTCCCTGTAAAAGAGCAATTGGTCCAGAATTTTGTATCATACTGTTTTTTTTTCGATCAATCTATTCTATTGCCCCAGCAAGGTCTTAACAGCTTCACTGGACTATTAAGGCGAGTGCTTAAGGCACTCAGCCAATTTTATTTTGAAAACTAGCTTGAGGGTGCATGGCTCACCTCAGCTTGGGCTGTTGCCTGATTCATGCAATTCATAACCTATCTGAGCTAACCTAAGCTAAGCTATATATTCATACTTGTTATTGAAACATATATGTGTACCAAGCATACATAATTCAAAAACTTTGTATGTATTTTGTGTCGGATAATTTCTTGAACTATGTCAGTTCGATAAGGAATTGTTTAAAACTGAAATAGTTTAGAGAAATTACCCGACACATACTGATACATTGTTAATAATGTACACACTCTGCATGTCTGAATGTTTGTGAGATATTTAATGTAGTGGTAACTTGTAGTAACATTAATAAGTCTAAAGTATTAAATAATGTATATAAAATTTATAAAAACGAAATTATCCAAGTGTCTTTTACTTTTATTTCACAGTAGATTCTTAAAATTAAAAATTTAATTCCTATATTTATTTGCATACTAGCTTTTGCCTGCATGTTCAGTCATGTTAATTTAAATTTGGCCTATGTTTCAGCTATAGTACTTTTACTAGATTAAAGTATCCTACATTTTTTTCTGTAGGTTTTTTTTAAACTATTCAATTTCGAAAAAAGTTTCGTGTGCCTAAGCTCTCAAGGTGTAGCTGTAGTATTGTGTACAATAGGAGTCCCCTTAAAAGGTCTTTCACTCTTATTGTTGTAGTATGAATTTTTGAGATAAAGTTCATTTAGCAAAAATGTCACTCAAATTCTGTGATATTTGGATAGTCTTGGAGTTACAGGCTGAAATTTGAATGAATGTTTTGTAATTTTATAAAATACTAGCCTCTGCCAGCGACTTCGTCCGCGTGTAATAATGTGGGCTAAGGCTAACACACAGAGGAAGAAATTAAGAAGAAAACAATCCCAATTTTGAAAGATTCTTGACTGGTGCTCCGCCTCTATTGGTTTTAGAGAGATGCTATATAGCCTATAACTTTTATCGATAAATGAGATATATAACATTGAAAGAATTTTTCAAATCGGATGGAAGTAGTTCCTGAAATTACCCCCCAACAACGTCACAAACTCAAATACTACCTCTTTTTAATATTAGTATATATATATACATAAACAAATGATTAAAAACATACACTGATGTAGTCTGATGAAGCTGTTAAGCTCTTGGAGCTAGTAGGTGGAGCTGTTGTCCAGATCTACAATTATTTTGAATTTTATATCCGTGCGCCTGTTTGTAGATTGCCTAGATTCATTTTACACACAAAACATTTTGCTAGTATAAAATGCGTAGGCGCCAAAAAATTATGATCAGTCAAGTGTAATCTTTAAATCTTCTATCCATGTATATGTGACTGAATTCTTCCTAATCGACTGGAGAAATTTTAATTAAATTTTTTATGAGTGTTCAGGTGGAATTAAGAATTGGTTATATTCACAACTGGACTCGATAGATGATGCTGCGGTTGAATTTTAGGATTTTTTTTATTATTAAGTCAGGACGAAGTCCGCTGAACCCGCTAGTATTATTATAAACAATGCTTTTTAGTCCTTGAGTTATGCACTTGTTGAGTTATATACATATTTGTAGCTACCGAGTATGTCATCCTCTTTGGTAGACTGGCTGAAACTCAAACAATTGAACAAACAAATGGAATATCGCTTGTCGTTATATAAACCTAACATATGGACATATAAATAAACAGTTTATTCTACACATTCCGAGTATTATAATTACGTTGTCCGTGTCAGTGTAGATTACTATAGTAGTGAGCCCGAAGCTCGTACGGATTAATTAATCTGCCATCTCTGATTTTTAATTATTTTTAAAACACATAATTATATACCTATCAAGATTTATTAGAAATAATTATGAAAATCAAAAGTAATATGTTGTTGTATATTTTTAGGTTCTTAAAAGTCAATTTTGAAAGTCAAGATGCGTTCACCGTTTTCGAAAACCTTTCGTTTCGACACTTTTACGATATTGTTATATACAAATATTTTATTTAAGTACTAGCTTCTGCCCGCGACTTCATTCGCGTGGAGTTGTTACTTTAGACTAACGGCCCCCTTGTAGTTACATTTCAACAATATTGTCAAGTTTTTACAAGTAACAGTCGCTGAGCTTCTTAAAATATTATCTGCCTACATTGATAGGTGAAATCAAGCCAACATTCTAGTTCTTCATTATTGAAAGCAGATAAATTTTCGTGGACCCCGCTTTTGAATTGTGTACTCCCATTGTTTTTTAAGTAAGGTGTAAGGGGTGTCGAGTAACATCTTAAGATCTTAAGACACCCAAGCCAACCTCACCTGCACGTGGTGCACCCTGCTGATCAACGAACGAGGCAATGGCGAAAGCGGGGTGGTAGGGTTTTACAGCCCGGCTGGGCCGCAGCCACCATGTATATGGCGAAAAAGTCCGTCATAGTGACTCGCTTCAACGCGTCGCGTTTCAGGATCAGCCTGTGCATATTCAGTACCGGGTGACTTTCGTCATTATGGCCGGCATGACAGCGGCGACCGACGATGGATGATCTGTCTCTCGGTGGTCGCCACTGTTTTTGGATTGTACTATGCTTACCATCAGGTATGGAGCAGTCACTATGTCGTGCTTCAATAAAAAAAAAATAATATCAAAGGAGGCAAACGAACAGGTAGGTCACATGATGTTGATCACCACCGTCCATAGACACTAGCAACGCGGGGAGTCGCAAGTGCGTTGCCAGCCTGTGTATGGGGAAAGGGAGGTGGGCCTCCGGCGCTCTCATTGATCGAACAAAACGCAACACTACAAGCACTGACACTTCACGTTGGTTTTCTATGAATCTTGTGGACGAGCCGACCTATTCATGCTGAAATCAATACTAGCTTCAATGTGGTTCTGCCCCCTACAGAACGCTAACGTAGAAACGATTGGCGTCTCCCGTGTACCCTTTGGAAACGAACGGTCCAAAATGTCTAAATCTTTAAATTATCAGGACTGAAATCTTTTCTTAAAATGTTAAACCACCATTGCACCCCTGGATGGATGGGCATGCGGTTTTCTTTTCGTATTTTTCCGTCAACAGCTAGATGGATTAGAAAACTGATTAGATAGTTGGGCGCCACCGTGAGACATAAGTCGATGTTGCCAGAATTACTTGAAAATCCTGTGAGTTTTAATAATCTCATTCTCTATTGATTATTTTGATTAATTAAGATATAATAATCTGATTTTTCAATAAATGGGAAACTGGAAATTATAATCTGAAATGCATGTATGCATTGCTGATGATCTCTAATTAACGTAGGCTGTAGAGTCATGAGACTTTCGCTGAGACAGTGAGTACCTATTTTTGTTTCCTTTACAGCAAATGATGCGATGAGTGTTCTGAAAATCCTTTGATGTAAAACTTCTATAGGCGCGGGTAAACTTGATTGTTGGCGTGGCGAGTGTGTTAGACGTGACGACGCGATGCAATGCGCAAGCGACTGTGCGTATTCTCTCTTGACGCACTGAGCTCGCATACTTGTAGCGTAATTTTTTGATTCGAAAATTTGAGATTCCTTCGATTCAATAAATTTCAATGTTTCACATCTGTCAGGCGTCCCGTGACGGCTCAATTTCGAATTAAAGGTTTCACGCGAACGAAGCTGCGAGCACAGTTAGTACTTAATATATTCGCTGTTACTAATTGCAATAAATCAATAATTTATCGATTTTATTCTTGGTGTATGTCAGAATCCGTCTAGTGTAGCACGTGGATTGTAAGCTTCTATTAAACGGAAGGTTCACAAGAATAGAAAAAAATCGGTGATTTATTAAAAATGGAAACGCTGGCAACACAATGACGTTAGAAGCAACTGTTTATTTTACGTACGTCTTGCTTCTTCACAGTTATTAGCTCGTAACGGAACTGTGTATACACGGTCACGATAACAATATTAATTAATTTACATACAAATTACAGTTGTTCTATTTGTTTTTATATATATAGAAAAGAAACATGAATAGTTGGATATACATTAGTGTGTTTTTATTAATATTTCTGAAGTCAATAAACGACGCAGATTGTGGTAAGAAATGTATACACTAGGATTTGTCTATCATTTTCATTTAGGGTTGTCAAAACTATTACTAATTATTCTGAATAAACTATATACATTAAATTATATTATTCACATTAATAGAACTAACTATTTAAATAATTCGGAAGGATATTATTAAAGTGTGAAATAAAAATATTATACAATTAAAAATAAATGTTGTAATACATATCTCATGTTTATTTGTCTAAATCGACATATTCTATTGAAGTTTTCCATCCAGTTTGCTTTGTTTCCGCGAGTTATTTTAGACGTGAAAACATCATATAAATCGATTCCGTCAGGCTGTACGCGCACGACTCATTCCCACGTTTCGTCTGAGCCGAGCATGCGAGCATGAGCACGGAACACGTGACAGATAAGCACGATCGGCCCAAGGGTTCAGTTTATATAGCATCTATCTATATATATCTATAAATCGATACCGTCAGGCTGCATGTACTGCACGCGCATGACTCATTGCCACGTTCCGCCAGAGCCGAGCGTGCAAGCGCGAGCGCAGAACAAGCGATAGAGAAGCGCGATCGGTGTAAGCGTTTGGCTCGTATAGCATCTATCTATATATATAAATAGATGCCGTTAGGCTGCATGTACTGCACG
>JACEII010000115.1:904564-940153 GCA_014332785.1 Antheraea mylitta
ATATATATATATATATATATATATATATATATATATATATAAATCCACTCCGTTAGGCTGTATGGACTGCACGCGCATGACTCATTGTGACGTTCCGCTTGAGCCAAGCATGCAAACCAGAGCGCCAACGAGCGATAGAGAGGCGCGATCGGCCTAAGGTTGTATAGTGAAGTTCGCAACTTCTTATCTGTGCCGTACCGTGAAGCTACGGAACAATCTCCCGGCTAGTGTGTTCCCTCCTTCGTATAACATGGGGTCCTTCAAGCGTAACGTGAAGAGATATTTACGCAGGCCGGCATGACAGCGGCGTCCGCCGAGGGATGGCGTGTCTCTCGGTGGTCGCCATTGTTTTTGGATTGTACTGTGCTCACCATTAGCCACAGTGCAGTCACTTTGCTGTGTTACAATAAAAAAAAAGAAAGTATTTTAGGAGTGATGCATGTTCAAGCAAACATACAGATAGACAGACTTTTCTAAAAATGATTGAAATGTATTTTATTATCTATTTTTGGACACATGCAACAATGTTTTTCACAAAAATCGAATAAGTACAGACACTTTTGATTTGCATTCTTGTTATAGCTACAGATGGACTACATTATTTACGTGAGATATGTTTCTAAAAGCGCATGATTGTTGTATATATTATACCGAAATAATTCATTAGTACCTGGTCGACCGAGCCTAGCTACGTTCTTTAAAAAACATTTTTAAATTTAAATAAACTTTTAGGTTTGTCTATTAAAATTAACATTTTCTTATTAAAAACATATTAAGAAAATATATATCTTCTGCTGTCACTCGGATTCGAACTGGGGTTAAATGGATTTGCGAACTACCAATTTCCTTCTGAGCTATTTTTGTTTTGGCAGTGGCGGCGAAATTTACCTTTATAGTCTAACTATATTTTTTCATTGGCTGAAAAGTCAGTTAAAAAAGTTTTCTATGAATATAAAATCTACCTAGATCGATTTATCGTCCCCGAAACTACCTACATACTAAGTTTCACGGAAATAGATGACGCCGTTTCCGAGATCCTGAATATATACAAATATAAAAATATACAAGAATTGCTCGTTTAAAGGTATTAGATTACAATCTAAAATAAATATGATTAATAACATTTTGTTTTTATATATATATATATATGTATATATTAATAATATTCTTTTCTACATTTCATTATGTTATTAAATATTTGTGTGAATCCTATTTAAAATTGCTGACAACCTTAGTTTCTTGCTTGAGTCAAATATCGTTGCATTGTTTGCAATTGGTGAGTCAATAATTCAGGATGCAATGCCCTTATAAGAAGTGTAAAATGATAAATGCATCTACTGGCCAGATCATAATATAATATCGTGGGGAGGTTTCGTAGAGTATTGATTTCTATTCACAGCAACAAAGTTGCCAGCTCGAAAAATATAAATATTCTACATTATTTTTTATGGTGTTGTGGTATTATTTTTAAAAATATCTATATCTATTATAGTATATCTATAATACAAATTTGCTTTTCGTGTTTGTCTATATGGGTTAGTTGTTCTAAACTACGCAGCGGATTTTGTTACAGTTTTTGTTATCATTTTTTTTCTCGAACTGACTACGCTATTAGCCTTGCCAGGCTTTCACAGCTTCACCGGACTACTAAGGCGAGCGCTTAAGGCACTCAGCCGATTTTATGTTGGCAACCAGCTCAAGGGTGCACGGCACACCTCGGCTTGGCTGTTGCCTGTTACATGCAATTCGCAACCTATCTTAGTTAACCCAGCTAACTAACTATTCATATATATGTGAGTTGTTGAAACATATATGTGTACCAAGCATAGAGACGTTGGCTGTCTATGTATGCTCTACCGCATGTATAATGGAGAGTGCTCTGAGGAACTATTTAATATGGTGCCGTCTTCACCTTTTCAAACTCGCACCTCCCGCCACTGGTTGGCTGCTCATCCACACACCTTAAAAGCCAGCAAAATCGCGACTACCGTGAGGTTCTCTCGAACCTTCCTCATGCGTACGCTGACGTTGTGGAATGGGTTGCCCGGCACGGTTTTTCCTCAGGACTATGATATGGGGCTCTTCAAGAAGGGACTGAAACGCGCTCTTCAAGGTCAGCAACACAACAGCGATGCCCTCGGTGTTGCAGTTGTTCATAGGCGACGGTAACCACTTACCATCAGGTGGGCTGTCAGCCTGTTTGCTGCCTTTATGGCATAAAAAAAAAAGCATACATATCTCAACAACTCTTACATATCTTTCTTATCGGAAAATTTCTAAAGTTTTTTCAGTTCGATAAGGGGAAAAAATAAAACCCTTCCACTTTTATGTATAAGCGTGCACGTGTGTGGGGGTGATAGTATAGTATTGAAGCAGTGATGTAAATTTTTATGTTACTGTATCGAGCAAACAACGCACTCAAGGGCTCCCCGTTGAGGGATCGGACCTAGTTATTATCATTTACAGCAGTGTATTTCAACCTTTTTCATGGTCCCTAAGTGTATTAAATTATACCGCAACCCGTAGCCTTCGCTGTTTCTAGTCTGTATTTCCTATGTCTGGAATATCAAATCGATACATTTTTGTTTATTTTTATGGATATATCTGTTAAATACATAAAGAAACCAGACAAATATGAATGTAACTTATACGTATCTCTTTTATCCTGGTTGATTTGTAGTAATTCCCTTTAATTGCATTTTATTAAAAAACATTTTTCTGATCTTTGTTGTGTTTGCTTTATTAGTATATAGACATATAATAAAAGGGCAATTTGTGCATCTATACTAATATTACAAAGAGGTAAAGTTTGAGAGTTGTGAGATTGTGACGTTGTAGGGGGTAATCTCAGGAACTACTGGTCTCATTTAGGGATGTGCGATATTAGAAAAACATCGCTGTTGACATCGATGTTATCATTGATTCAATAGTATCGATATACGATAAACATCAAAAGCAAAACATCGATGTTTTTGCCAGAAATTAAAATTGCCTGAAAAAACAGAGGTCAGCGACGAAAAAAAAGGTCATCCAAAGAAAAAGCTATTCGTACGGCTTACAAATTTGATAATTTTCTGGTCTCTACTAGTACATGCAAAGTTCTCATAACGTCGATGTTATCGAAATCAAAACGTCGATGTCAAAACATCGATTTTTTCAGCTAAACATCGATGTTTCTTCAACATCGATAAATATTGATCATCCCTACTCTCATTAAAAAAAAATGCTTTCTCTATTATAACAGTATATAGCTCGTTTATCGAGAAAGGTTATATTTTATAGTTATAGGCCATGTATAATCACGCTAAGACCAATAGAAGCGGAGCACCAATATAGAATGTTTAAAAATCGGGATTTTTTCCTCTTGAGTGCTTCCTTTTTTTTTCGAAATGTCTACGCTATTTATTGACCCAGCAAGGTCTTAACAGCTTCACCGGACTACTAAGGCGAGCACTTAAGGCACTCAGCCGATTTTATTTGGGCAACTAGCTCAAGAGTACACTCGGCCGATCGGTCAACTCGGCTTGGCTGTTGCCTGTTGCATGCAAAATCGCGACCTATCTTAGCTAACCTAGCTAACTATTCATATATGTCTGAGTTGTTGAAACGTATATGTGTACCAAGCATACACGCCTCAACAATTCCTCCATATATTTATTATGGGAAAATTTAGTTTTTCAGTACGATAAGGGAAAAAAAGTAAACCCTTCCACTTTCATGTGTAAGCGTGTAGCGTGCACGTGTGTGGGGGTGATCGTGTAGTGTTGTAGCGGTGATGTATATTTGTGTGTCACCGTATCGCGCAAGCAACGCACTCAAGGGCTCCCTACCGAGGGATCGAACCTAGGCTTGAGCCGCTGCCGTGGGGGGCCTAATCGGGTATCTTGAGTGCTTCCGCTGCGTGTTAACCTTAGCCCAAAGTAACTATTAATACGCGGTCGAAGTCGCGGGCAGGGTTTAATCTATACTAATATTATAAAGATGTAAATTTGTAGGAATTTAGGGGGTAATCTCTGGATCTACTGAATCGAGTTTGAGAGTTCTTTTACTATTAGAAAATCACGTTATTCGTGAGCGTCATAGGCTATATATTAACATGAAAAAATAAAAGGCTTTTTTATGGTAGTCTGATTTCTAAAGAAAGTCGGAGAAAAAACGGTCAAACGACAAAGTTTCTTATTAGCTCACTCTCTCTCTCTCTTACAGGCTGATAGTGACTGTATATTTATTTGCTTTGTTATCAGGTTGTACATTGAATTTGAAAAGCGACTTTGGGATACCACCACCTGTGTTTATACGCAATGGTGTATATTTAGAACCAGATCAAAGCGGCCATGTTTCGTTGAACAGGTCTGAGAGAATACGAGTCAACTGTCCGGGGAATAGTAATTATATTGTCCTTGGGAATGATACAGGAGCGAATGCAGCGAAGTATGACGTCATGGTACATTCCCTTTAAAATTTTTGTGTTGTGTTGTTACCGACTTCCCAATAGCCCGATACCCGACCTAGCTAAACTATTCTAAGCTATTCATACATATATTTGTTTGTGAATCATACAATTTTAATTGTATATTTGAAGCGCTTAATTTTATATTTGGCAACTAGTCTCCTAGATTATTACAGCTTTTATATTTGATAACCCATCTCTTAGATTATTACAGCTTTTATATTTGACAACCAATCTCCTAGATTATTACAGCATTTATATTTGGCAACCAATCTCCTAGATTATTACAGCTTTTATATTTGGTAACCAATCTCCTAGACTATTGCAGCTTTTATATTTGGCAACCAATATTCTAGATTATTACAGATTTTATATTTGGCAATCAATCTCCTAGATTATTACAACTTTTATATTTGGCAACCAATCTCCTAGATTATTACAGCTTTTATATTTGCTAACCAATCTCTTAGATTATTATAGCTTTTATATTTGACAACCAATCTCCTAGATTATTACAGCTTTTATATTTGACAACCAGTCTCCTAGATTATTACAGCTATTCTCCAGTATGTAATAATACTACGTTTCGTGCGATAATGTCAATGTTCTAACAAGATGGTGGCCATCTTTTTAAAACTTTCCAGCCATGCTCCTTGGTATTATTTCCGATTTACTTCACTTGTGCACAATAACCGAACTATATTATGTAAAACACGACCAATATTACAAAATATATAGTCAAAGAATACAAGATTATGAATCATTACATGTAATAAAAGCTCTCTGCTACGTCTGTCTGTTCGCGATAAATACAAAAACTACTGAACGGATTTCCATGTGGTTTTAACCAGTAGATAAAGTATTCATGAAAAGGACTTAGGTGTATAATTTGTCAAGGTTTTTTTTTATTGTCAGGGGGGACAACGTTCTCCGGTTCCGCTTGTAAAATATAAAATCCCCTACATAACATTCCAAAATCCTGCCAAAAAGACGTCAATTATGTCAATATTTCGAAAAATCTCTCAACTGTCTTTCTGACTGAGTCACTTTTTTTATCGAAGCACGACATAGTGACTGCACTATGCCTGATGTTAAGCATAGTACAAACCAAAAACATCGGCAACCACCGAGAGACAGATTATCCACCGCCGGTTGCCGCTGTCATGCCGGCCATAATGACGAAAGTTACCCGGTACTGGATATGCATAGTCTGATCCCGAAACGCGACGCGCAGAAGCGAGTCACTATGACGGGCTTTTTCGCCATATGCATGGTGGTTTCGACCAGTCGGGTCAACTAGTCGGGCTGTAAAACCCTACCACCCCGCTTTGCCATTGCCTCGTTCCGTTATTCAGCAGGGTGCACCACGTGCAGGTGAGGTTGGCTTGGGTCTCTCAAGTCTTAAGATGTTACTCGACACCCCTTACATCCCCTAACTTTTTTATATGGAGCCTTTTGACCCAAATTTTTCATTTTTGTTGTATGATTTTTTAATTTTTTTTATGTTCTGACCGTTACAATCAACAAACAATAAGCAGGTAATAATTCCAAAAGCTAACAATTAAGTTCCACTAATATGTAAATTGCAGGAAGCCAGTTGTATAATAAACGCTACCTTCAGACTGGACAGGTGGATAGGCCAGTTCAAAGATGTGAGATGTAAAACCCAACCCTGGTTCACATCCGAGGAAACAAAAGAAAAATGTTATGGAGGAAATAACATTTACAGGTAAAACAAATATAATTTACTAGCCTCTGCCTGCGACTTCATTCGCGTGGAATAGATACTCTGGGCTAACAACCAGTGAAAGGGAGGGAAAAAACCCCGATTTTTGAACATTCTTCATTGGTGCTCCGCTCCTATTGGCCTTATCATGATGATATGTATGTATGTAGCCTATAACCATCCTCGATAAATGAGCTATATAACATTGAAAGAATTATTGAAATCGGACCAGTAGTTCCTAAGATTACCCCCTACAACGTCACAACATCACAAACTTTACCACTTTATAATATTAAGTATACATAGGTTAGTTACGATTAGAAAAATTCTAATATTTTATTTAATCTATTTTTGGCAACCAATCTTTTAGTAGTTTATTACTGCCATTGTCAAGTGAGTAACGATATTACAAGTTTATTGATATATCTTCAATGAACTAACAAGATGGTTGCCGTCTTGTTAGAACTATCCAGCAAGTTTTTGTGGCAAGTCAGAATACAAACTCCGTAGTATTATTTATAATCCACTTCACTTGTAAACAGTAATCAAACCATATTACGTAAAACACCACCAATATTGCACAATAAAGAGCCAAATAACACAAAGATTATGAATAAAAGTAGCTTCTTTCATACGCGTGGAATAGTTACTTTAAGCTAACGCTAATACACAGCTAAAGCTCTCAGAAGAACTTCCGATAAAAAAATATATAGAGGGGTTGTTGAGGCGTGTATGCTTAGTACACATATGCGTCTCAACAACTCAAACATATATGAATAGTTAGCTAGGTTAGCTAAGATAGGTCGCGATTTTGCATGCAACAGGCAATAGCCAAGCCGAGGTGTGCCGTGCACCTTTGAGCTGGTTGCCATAATAAAATCGGCTGAGTGCCTTAAGTGCTCGCCTTAGTAGTCCGGTGAAGCTGTTAAGACCTTGCTGGGTCAATAGCGTAGACATTTCGAAAAAAAAAAAAATCCTATTGCCTTCTTCGATAAATGAGCTATCCAATACTGAAAGAAAATAAAAGTGGTTTAGATGTAAAACTAAAAAAAAATTACACATATCAAATACATTTAACCTCGTGTGCGTGACCCCTATCTATTTATTGAATTCTTAAAATTTTGTTCTTGAGTCGATATTTCTTTTTTCCGAAATGAAATCGCTGTTGACCTGAAATAATCTTCACAGCTTCACCGAACTATTAAAGTTTTCGATAACATCGACACAACGATGTTTTGTTTTCGATAATATCGAGACATCGATGTTTTGTTTTCGATAAAACATCGACACATCGATGTTTTGATTTACATGATCGATGTTATGAGAATAAAATATTGAAATGTCAATATATTCTTTAGAGTCATCTAACGTTGCATGTACTAGCTAGGGACTAGATAACTATCAAATTTAACTATCTCACACTAGATGATACTAATCAACGTTATTGATGTAAGCCGTACGAATAGTTATTTCTTTGCATTTCCTATGGGAAAAATGAAAAGGGGACAGCTTCAGTAAGGCTTTTTTTCAAAGCTGGCAAGCTCTCTGTACCAGCAACGGAACAGACAATATGGAAAACACCCGATAAAGTTAGTCTTTTACAGTTTTATTTGTTAGGAAAAAACATCGATTTTTTGCTATCGATGTTTATCGTACATCGATACTTTAAAACCGATGTTAACATCGATGTTTTTCTAATATCGATCATCCTTAATCCCCGTATATTATCTATCTAATACCCTTAAATGCCGGTGAAGCTGTAAAGGCCAAAGAATTAAGGCCAATAGCGTAGTCAGTTCGAGAAAAAAAAAACGAGCCATTCTTGTATATTTATATATTTGTATATATTCAGGATCTCGGAAACGGCGGCATCTATTTACGGGACACTTAGTATGTAGGTAGTTTGGGGGACGATAAATCGATCTAGCTAGATTTTATTCATAGAAAACTTTATTTAACTGTGATTTCAGGCAATGAAAAAATATAGCTAGAATATGAAGGTAAATTTCGCCGCCGCTGTAAAAACAAAAATAGCTCAGATAAATATATTTTTTTTTAAATATAATTTTGTAAGGCAAACCTAACAATGTATTCTAATTAAATATATAATTTTATTATTTGTATGTTTTTGTTTATATGTTTAATTATAAGAGAGATATCTTTTATGAATATTTTTTTTATGTGAAAAAATCCTAATTTTGTGAGGCAAACCTAACAGTTTATTTTAATTTAAAAATGTTTTTTAAAGAACCGGGCTAGGCTCGGTCGCCCTGGTACTGCTTTATTATACTAGGATATACAATATTGCTATTGTCTTTAGGTTCGGATACAAATTGAAGAACATATTCTATACGTTGTATGAAGCTTGCTTCGACAAACATATCTATACAACGCACTATGTAAAACATCGTATAACGCCAGTCAGCTATTTTATGCAACACGGACAATCGAGACCTTATTTTATTGGTAAGTATATTTAAGCATTTTAATAGGTGGTAGAACCATGCTGAAGCTATTACTGGTTTGAGCATGAAAGGGCTGCCTTTCGGTACTACCACCCGACAAAAAGAAACACCGACGTGTAGTATCAGTGCTTATATTGCTGCGTTTCATGAGAGCTCCGAAAGCCCACCTCGCTAACCCTCTCCTCTCTTTATCCCCCTCCCCCGTCAAACAAAGGCTGGCAACGCACTTGCAACTCCCCTGGTGTTGCTGGTGTCTATGGACGGTGGTGATCACTTGACATCAGGTGACCCATCAGTTTGTTTGTTTCCTATAATATAAAAAAAAAGAAAAAAGCAGTTACTAATTAAATAATAATAACATAAAATTATCTATTGTTTATTTATTAAGCAGCCATTGATGTCAAACTAATAATGGTAAAGTTAAGAGTAAAATAAATTACAAATGGCGTCTTAATCAAAGTGGATTACCGCCATCTATTATTTATCCGTTACACTACATTAGAATGTGTTTCAACACCATCTTCGTTCTTATTCTATGAACATATTATCTATTCTATCCATACTCATACTAATACTAGCCTCTGCCCGCGACTTCGCTCGCGTGGAATAATCACTTTGTGCTAACGCTAACACGCAGCGGAAGCTCTCAAGAGGAAAAAAACCCGATTTTGAAACATTCTTCATTAGTGCTCTACTTCTATTGGTATTAGCGTTATGATATGTAGCCTATAGCCTTCAATAAATGAGCTATCTAACATTGAAAAAAAATTTTCAAATCGGACCAGCAGTTCCTGAAATTACCCCCTACAACGTCACAAACTTTACCTCTTTATAATATTAGTGTAAGTATAGATTATAAAGAGGTATAATTTGTGAGGTTTTATTTTACCAATAGAAAGCCACGTTATTTGTGAGTATCATAGGCTATATATTAACCCGAAAAATAGGAATACTTTTTTTGTGGTAGTCGGATTTGCAAAACGAGTCGGAGAAAAAACGGTCGAACGAAAACGTTTCTTACGAACGATCTATGAGAGATATATGATTGAGTTGTAGAGAAAAGTTATAGAGCTTGATAATGCCAACAAAAAATACAACAACAGCATATATCTAACTTTTACATTTAAGTCATAAAAAATAGTTTTTTTATCTACCCGTACGGTTGTCTTCAATCTATACTTCTATAGTAATATTATAAAGAGGTAAAGTTTGTGACGTTGTGATGTTGTGGCATTGTAGAGGGTAAGCTCAGTTACTACTAGTCCGATTTGAAAAATTCTGTCAGTATTATATAGCTCATTTATCGAGGTAGGTTATAGGCTATATATCATCACGCGTAGACCAATGGGAGCGGAGTACCAATGCAGAATGTTTCGAAATCGGGGGTTTTTCCCTCTTGAGAGCTTGCGCTGCGTGTTAGCGTTAGCCCAAAGTAACTATTCCTCACGGACGAATTCGCGGGCAGAGGCTAGTATGTACATATGGTACGTACTGTGTATTGAGAGGAAAATAGAAATAGATATACAAATCAGCTCCTCTAGCAATACACGTTGTAACTAATCCTTGAAATCGGTAATGTGTATACAGCGCGACTGGTTAGTCGCTAGCAATATTTTTATACGATAATCATTAATCGATTCTTGTTCTAAATCAATTGAAAAATAGGTGTTCAATATTTGAGCTTATTATCCAGAACAAAACAAAACTGATGTATAAACACATCAGGTGATTTACTCAAAAATGAACTACGCTAGTTACTAAATACTAAAGTAATGAATCACACCATATCATGCAGTCCGGCCCCCGTTCCTCACCTGGACTTAAACTCCGCTTCCCTTTGTTCGACCATGCGGCATTCCGACAATAAATAGTTACGTAGCCATGACCTTGAAAAGCGCCCGTTTAATTTTGAGAAGGGAGAGGAAGAAAGTGCGATTAATTGACAATTTTTTTTATTTATTAAGTAATACTAAATATAGAAATTCAAAA
Source organism: Antheraea mylitta (assembly GCA_014332785.1). Taxonomy (NCBI): domain Eukaryota; kingdom Metazoa; phylum Arthropoda; class Insecta; order Lepidoptera; family Saturniidae; genus Antheraea; species Antheraea mylitta. Next base: position 915,195 of record JACEII010000115.1, read on the forward strand.
TGTTCGATTACAAAACATTTTTTTTCCACAAAATAGATAAAGTTATATCATACAACAATCTATACTAATATTATAAAGCTGAAGAGTTTGTTTGTTTGGTTAAACGCGCTAATCTCAAGAACTACCGGCCCGATTTGAAAGTTTCTTTCAGTGTTAGATAGCTCATTTATCGAGGATGGCTATAGGCTACATATCATCACGTTAAAACTAATAGGAGCGGCGCACTAATGAAGAATGTCTTAAAATCGGGCAATTTTTAGAGCATCCGCTGCGTGTCAGTGTCAGTATTATATGCGTTGCCATGGTAACATGATAACATTCTATCGGAAATATTATTAGGGTTTATTTTGTGTTCCTGTTTAAAAGTTTATTCTAGGTTATTTTTAATTCCAATTTTTGATTATAAGTAGTACGTTGCTATCGCAAATATTTTTAAAGTCTATTTTGTGCTGCTATTCTAAAAGGTTAGTAGAAATAATATTCGTCCCTCACAATACAGGCGAAGGAATTAATCCATACTGCCAATTCTGAAATTGTCAATATAGGTAGTTATTATGTATTATCTATATATAAGCGCCAAATCTTCTATATAATATTTCGTAAGTTTTTATCTTCTTAATTTTCAAGACCCGAGAATGTATGCTCCGTGGTATTCTTTTTCATTTATTTCACTTATGCATAATAAACAAACCATATTACATAAAACGCCGCCAATTTAACACAATATACAGTAGTCTCTCTAAAGTAGGACGAAGCCTGGCGTTCTCTGGCCAGCCGCACGGGCTGTTCTCAGAAAGATAGCAGGTTCGATACCAGGCCGCCTCTATCATGCGGCGGACGGTACACCGTTGGGCTTTAGTCCATGCATGTCGGACATAACCCACTCTCTCCCCCGAGAGGGTGGGAATCCATAAGGGATTTCCTCACATTAATAAAAATGCTTATGATAACTCAGAGTTCATTAGGAATATAGTATAACAGCATGAAGTGTATGCATGGTATGTAGAGTCCGTGTATACTGCTCGAAACAACATAAACACGAGACGAACAATATGGAACCTATATAGCAATGCATGTTACCTCATTCTCTCACAGCCTAAAATTTATATATACATTTATAGCTTCTTCTTTTCGGTACACATCCTCGTTACATAAAATCCAATTCACAACGTCCCAAAAGAAAAAAAAAAGAATAAACTAAACATTGTAATAATATCACGACACCTTGAATATGCGTTTTAATTTCCAGAAGGAAGTATGTTCGATAAGCTACATGTATCAATACTATACAAATATGATAATCAGAGGAAACGTATAGACGACATACTTGGCCGAAATATGTCTGAGAAATACGTCACAAAGAATCAGGTGTGTACTTAATTAGTCATCTATACTAATATTATAAAGAGGTAAAGCTTGTGACATTGTGGGGGGTAATCTCAGGAAATATTGAACTGATTTGAAAATTCTTTTAATGTTATATAGCTCATTTATAGAGGACGGTAACATCACGCTAAGACCAATAAGAGCGGAGCACCAATGAAAAATGTATTTCAAAATCGTTTTTTTTTTCTCTTGAGAGCTTCCGCTGCGTGTTAACGTTAGGCTAAAGTAACTATCCCACGCGAACGAAGCCGCGGGCAGGGGTTAGTGTTTCATAAAGTCATAGATTTAACAAATAATTGCATTCAAATTATATATTGGGTAAAAGTAACAATAACAAATAAGCATACACCATATTTCAATAAAAACAACACTTATGCCTTTTTTTTCTCGAACTGACTACGCTATTGGCCTTACTAGGCCTTCACAGCTTCACCGGACTACTAAGGCGAGGGCTTAAGGCACTCAGCCGATTTTATTTTGGCAACCAGCTCAAGGGTGCACGGCACACCTCGGCTTGGCTGTTGCATGCAAAATCGCGACCTATCTTAGCTAACCTAGCTAACTATTCATATATGTATGAGTTGTTGAACCGCATATGTGTACCAAGCATAGACGCCTCAACAACTCCTCCATATATTTATTATCGGAAAATTGAGAGTTTTTCAGTTCGATAAGGGAAAAAAGTAAACCCTTCCACTTTCATGTGTAAGCGTGTAGGCGTGCACGTGTGTGGGGGTGATCGTGTAGTGTTGTAGCAGTGATGTATATTTGTGTGTCACCGTATCGCGCAAGCAACGCACTCAAGGGCTCCCTACCGAGGGATCGAACCTAGGCTAGAGCCGCTGCCGTGGGTGGCCTAATCGGGTGTGCGGGAGCGAAATTTACCCCCAGACCACGGCGGCGTGATCTGTGGTTACGCGGGCGTGGGCGTGAGCACGCTCTGTTTCGAGGGACAGGCTGGTACTGATCGTAATCGGAAAGAACAATTATGACGTATTCACAGCTTATAATAAGCATTGGTTTCTTTACATTCTTCCAGTATTTAAGTCGAGGACATCTAGCGGCGAGGGCAGATTATACAATGTATGCTCAACATCGAGCTACGTTCCATTACGCAAACGCAGCGCCTCAGTGGCAGAGGGGAAACGCTGGCGACTGGGCTGCTTTAGAAGATGTGAGTATTGTCAATTTCCGTCATGTTCTATTCTGTCAATTCGACGTTCTATTCGAAATTAACGTCTTAGAAAAATATCAAGCTACAAATGAGAGAGAGGCTTTCTCTAAAAAAAATTGAGCAGTCACGGGACGCATGGGAGATGTGACACATCGAAGTTGTTTTGTATAAGTTATATGCATAAAAGAACAGATTACGTCAGGAATCAGCTATGCCATAATGAAAAGATAAAAATAATAAATAAATAAGCCTTTTATTATATTTCATTTACATGCACTTACAATGTCAACTTAAAAACTATACCAATTTTTTTTTTTCATAATATATTAATACATTTCTTATTTTCTATACATTTTTTTTGTTATTATTGTATTGAATGTATATAATTAGTTGTTACATTATATTTTTGTTTATTTTGTAATTATTTAACTAGCAATTTTATTATCGTTAACATTTCAATTGATTAAATGAGAACCCCTCTGAAGGGTAAAGGCCTCTTCCATTTTTGCCCATTGTCTTGTATCTAATGCCGTTGGTTGCCATTTGTCTCCTCCTATTTCTTTGATGTCATCGGGCCACCTTTTGTGTGGCCTGCCTCTTTTTCTTTTTCTATTGGGGCCTTTCCATAGTGCAACGACTCGTTTTGTCCATCGAGCATCTGTCGTTCTAGCTATATGACCTGTCCATTTCCACTTGAGCTTCATAGCGTGTTGTAAGACATCTATTTCTTTTGTTCTTGCTCTTATCTTAGTGTGGCGCACTCTATCACTCTTCCGTATTCCTAATATGAAAAGAAAAAGAAAAATAATGACTGTTTATTTATTTTAGTGCATAAATATTCATTTTTATTAAATACAAAAATTCAACCAGGCGCGTGTAAAAAGTTCGCCTATATGATGCGTAAAGTTTCATCACCACTCTGCCAGAGTTGCGGGCTCATCGATGATGTGCACCACATCCTGGCTGAGTGTGTTCGAAGCGAAGATATTAGATCCCGGCTTAAGGCTTCTAGTTCTTTCCACATCGGTATGTCCAATTCCTTATTGTCTGACCCCACCTCGAAAGATGCCAGGGAATTGTACAAAATGAATGTAAGATATTGTTAAATTAATGTCATTGTTATTGTTATAGAGTTGTATGTTACTTAGGCGATATAGTCGCGAGGGCGACTAAGTCTTTAATAAAAAAAAAACTAGGCACTGGCGCGGTGTGTTTGGCGGCATTTATCAAAGAGCACTAGGTCGTCGGCGCGTACCGCGTAACACTAGTATAACAAGTGACCGACAACACAATTTGAATGTTATGTTTATACAGATAGGGTTGCGAATGTTTTTAAATGTTTCGTTAATAGTGCAAAGTTAGTGTTTTGCGTCGCCACGTCTCACACACTCGCCAAGCCAATAAGCAGATTTACCCGCGCCTATAAATGTTTCATATTAAAAAGTAATTAATTATTGTGAAACTAGCAGGCGTGATAATAAGAAACCTTGTCAAATTACATATCTAAACATTCATCATGAATCAGTTTATCTACCGGTGAAAGCCTCATGAGAATCCGTTCAGTAGTTTTTGAGTTAATCGCGAACAGACAGACAGAGAGACAGACGTGGCAGAGGACTTTCGTTTTGTAATATGTAGGAAAAAATGTTTTCTCTAAAATAGAAAAACGAATAATGTAGGCTTAATTTTGAAAAAGCGTCGCAATAAGTTGAATTTTTACAAAGTTATGGCTTTAATTTAAAAAATATATCGACCATGCAATTTTTTTGTATTTAAACGATGAAAAACTTTCTAAAAAAATTAAGCCATCACGGGAAGCCTGGTAGTTGTGAAACATCGAAATTGTTCGAATCGAACGAATCTCAAATCACATTATTATAGGTATGCGAGCTCAGTGCGGCAAAAGAGATTACGCACAATCGCTTGCGCATGGAATCGCGTTGCCACGTCTCACATACTCGCCACGCCAACAGTCAGGTTTACCTGCGCCTTTGCTCACATCAAAACATAAATAAAATCTAGTTTTCTTTTCTAATTCTTCTTTACTTTCTAAATACCAAATCTAAATAATGCGAGCGGAACGTCGAACAAAAATTAGTATTTATAGAGACATAAACAAATAAAGTCACGGACTATCGCTAGTTATTACTAAATTATATTAATACATTTCAGGCTTTAAGACGTCGTATACAGAAGTACGGTAGATCAGTAGTGCTGTATACGGGAACGGACGGGGTCTTCACGCTACCCGACAGCGAGGGTCGACAGAGAGAGATATACCTCGGCGTCGACGCGAACAACAACGGAGTTGTACCCGTACCTATGTATTTCTATAAGGTTTGTTTCTTATAATAATTATAAAAGAGCTTTTCCTATAGCACTATATATAGACTGCTACCATCCAATGAAAGACTGATGGATCTGCTTCTTCTTCCACGTGGAACATAATGTACACGGCAGGGGCTAATGGAATCATCTGAATGTATTAAGTCCATTTACTTATCTACTTTTCTCTCGTCCTTAAGTCGCGTCGTCATTAAAATTACAATAACTTTTGATAGAGTGAAACGATTTTAATGAAACTTAGACTGAGTGTTACTCGAAGATGTGCTTTATGATTTCTTTTTACTTTTTTTTTGGCAAACAATCTTTCATATTATTATTGCCATTGTCATGTAGTTAAAAATATTACAAGCGTCGTGTGATTATTTCAATATTCTAACAAGATCGTGGCTCCCTTGTTAGAAACGTCCTGGGAGTTTTTGTGGCATTTCAGAATTTCATGCTCCGTGGTATTATTTTCCATTCACTTCACTTGTGCACAATAAACTAACTATATTACGTAAAACACTAACAAATTTACAAAATATAAAGTCAAATAACACAAGATTATGAATAAAATATAAAATCCACTACATGACAGACTAAAATCCCGCCAAAAACTCCCTTTATGAGTTTATTGACAAATTTTGTCATAAACACAGTATAAATATAGTATAGTACATAGATCGTATAGTATATAGTATAGTACCACAGTATAAATATGAGAGACAGTATGAAAACTACGTACAAACGTTCGTACCAACACATTCACACAAACATGCCCATCGACGACAACCTCAAGCAGTTTTCGCGGTGCTGTCCATAGAAATATCTTTTAAAACCTCTCGTCGATACGCGTACTTATGTGAGTGCGCCGTTTTCGAGCATTTGTACGTAGTTTCCGTACTGTCTCTCATATTTATACTGTAGTACTGAACCAAATAGGTTGTGGACTGTGACGTCTCTTACAGGTTTATGTTAAGTCTAAAATAATCTCCATTTCCAGGTTGTCCACGATCCTAATAACAAAGCAGCGGTAGCCTTCGTATCAATCAACTCCTCGCATTACAATAAGACCATGATAGAACGATTAACTTTCTGCAAAGACATCTGTGGAGACAATAACAACTATTCGTGGCTTAAATGGAGGTCGGACGACGGAACGCACAGCTTCTGTTGTAAATACGCAGAGTTTACGAAACATGTTCGTAATTTACCTACACTGGATGTAAAGCGAGATTTTTATTAGAACACTGATCGATGTATGTGCGACCTTTTAATGTTACATCTGTAACATCGGTCTATTAACATCTGTATGCGCACCATAAACCTGATTTTGGCTTGGCAACGTGTGGCGACAGAAAACACAAACTTTGAACTATTAAAAAAATATTTGCAACCCTATCTGTATTAACATAAGATTCAAATTGTTTTGTCGGCCACTCGTTATACTAATGTTACGCGGCACGTGCCGACGGCATATCGCCCTTTGATAAACGCCGCCAAACACACCGCGCCTGGGCTTAGTTGAATTTTTGTATTTTGTATTTAATATCTATGTAATAAAATAAATAAACAGTCATTATTTTATGGAACAAATTTGTAATGCTTTATCTTTTCATTATGCCATAGCTGATTCCTGTCGTAATCTGTTCGTTTATGCATATAACTTATACAAAACAATTTTGATGTTTCACATCTGCCAGCCGTCCCGTGACAGCTCAGTTTCTTATTTGAGCTTGACGACTGTGTACGTGCAACTGTATAATGTATACCTGCGGTACGGTGGATCGCGTCTGTTAGTTCAGTCAGTCGTGACAAGGCAAAACACATATGACTTTTTTTTTACTTTATTTTTGGCAATCAATCTTTCCGATTATTACTGCCATTGTCACGTATTCAATAACATCACAAGTGTCTTGCGATCATTTCAATATTAAGCATTGTGTGAATCAATATTCTAACAAGATGGTGAATTCCTTGCTAGAACCTTCCAGGGAGTTTTTGTGGCATCTCAGAATTTCATGCTCCGTGGTATTATTTTCTTTTCACTTCACTTATGCACAACAAACTATATTACGTAAAACACCACCAAATTTACATAATATAGAGTCAAATAACACAAAATTATGAATAAAATATAAAATCCACTACATAACAGACTAAAACCCCCCCAGAAACTACATGTATAACTGACTGTAATGTAATATATTCAATGTAGTTGTAACACTCCAGTAACATTGTTAAGTATAAAGTAAGCTAATACCTTTAAACGAGCAATTCTTGTATATTTTTATATTGTTATATACTTAATCAGGATCTCGGAAACGGCGTCAGCTATCTCCGTGAAACTTAGTATGTAGGTGTTTTCGGAGGCGATAAATCGAACTAGCGAGATTTCATTAATAGAAATCTTTTTTATCTGAGTTATTAGGCAATGAAAAAATATAGCTAGAATGCAAAGATAAATTACGCCACCACTGTCAAAACAAATACTGCTTCGTAAAATCCGTCGAACCTGAGTTCGAGTCCGAGTGACAGGTAAAGAGATATCTTTTTTTTTTATTTTTTTTTCGTTAAAAAATGCCAAATTTGTGAGGCAATCCTAATATTTTATCTTAATTTAAAAATGTTATTCAAAGAACCAAGCTAGACTCGGTCGTCCTAGTTCTAAATCATGTATATAAAAATAATAAAATTGATTTTATTTAAAAAAATGTTTTATTTTCACCTCACACACTACATCATTAAAATATAAAAACCAAATATAATATTTTGGCAAGGAATCTTCTAGTAGACTGCCATTGTCAAGTACGTAATGATATACAAGTTTTGTGCAATCATTGCAATAATCATACAAGATGGTGACCGTCTTGTTAGAATTTTCTAGGCAGTTTTTGTGGGAAGTCGGAATCCATACTCCACGGTATTATTTCCCATCCACTTGTGCAGAATAACCAAACTATATTACGTAAAATACCACCATGATTACATAATATAGTAGGTGGTAGAACGACACTGAAGCTATTACTGACTTCAGCATGAATGTGTCGACTCGCTCCCGGTGCTACCACCCGACATACAGAAACACCGATGTGAAGTAACAGTGCTTGCTTTGTTGTGTCTCCTTCGGTCAGTGAGTACGCCGGAGGCCCACCTCTCCTCTTCCCTTCCTTCTCCCCCATCCCACAACGCAGGCTGGCAACGCACTTGCGACTCCCCTGGTGTTGCAAGTGTATATGGACGGTGGTGGACAGTTAAAAATGAGGTTATAAAAAAAAAAAACATGAGGTGACCCATATGTTCGTTCGTCTCTTATGATAAAAAAATATATGGAGTCAAATAACACAAGAATATGAATAAAATATAAAATCCACTACATGACAGACTAAGATCACGTCATAAACTCCAATCATCATTATGTATTATAGTCAGACTCTTGGTCAAAATTCGACCACCATTCATAAATTATTAGAAAAAAAAGTTGATACAATTTTTTTTGTTGATTACACTAAAGCTCAACAATATCAGCTAAACAAAAAAAAATATTTAAAAAATCAGTTGAGGAATAGAGCAGGATGACTTTCATAATGTTTTCTCTTAGTTTATTTGTATAAAGTAGAAAATATGGGGTGATGAGGCAAGCGGTTCAGGTAAGTGGTTCAGGCATGCGGTCTAGGCAAAGGGTTGAAAACATCGGTTCCGGCAAAAGGTTGCAAGCGCTTTAGTCATGCCGTTCAGGCAACCAAATCAGGCAAGCCGTTCGAGTAAGCCGTTCAGGTAAGTCGTTCAAGCCAGGGGTTCAGGTAAATGGTCCCGTAATGGCATTTAGATAAGTCGTTTACGGTTCAGCCAAGCGGTTTAGTTAAAGGGATCAGGCAAGCCATTCAGGGAAGCGGTTCAGGAAAGAAGTTTACGCAAACGACGTAATCAGACAAGTTTTGACTGCTCTTTCATTTTTTGTTTTGGAATTGACCATACCTGATGAGCCTTCATAGCTTCACCATGCTAAAAACTTGCTTTGTATTTGAGGCATATAAGCGATTTAAAAGTAATCCGACTATGAGGGTTTGAGCTATCAGTTCATTTTTGAAAATAATTTCTGAATAGAATTGAGGATAGCTCATGTTGTCCATAACACTATGAGAATTCCTGGTCTAAATCATTTAGTTATCTTTATAGAATTACTTTTGAAATAGAAACTTCTTTTGGCTTATTAAGGGGTATTTTTGGCAGGAGATATATTTTTAATTTGACGACATGACGTTCTACATAGCTATGACCAGATGGTTTTTGGCGGGATTTTAGTCTGTCATGTAGTGGATTTGATATTTTATTCATAATCTTGTATTATTTGACTCTATATTTTGTATTTGGTGGTATTTTGCGTAATATAGTTAGTTTATTGTGCGTAAGTGAAGTGAATGGAAAATAATACCACGGAGCATGAAATTCTGAGATGAAACAAAAACTCCCTGGAAAGTTCTAACAAGAGATCCACCATCTTATTAGAATAATGACTCATACAATATTGAACTGATCGTACGACGCTTGTAATATTATTGACTACATGACAATGGCAGTAATAATCCGAGAGATTGATTGCCAAAAATAAAGTTAAAAAAAAAACTATGACCACCCATGTGGCGTTAGCGTGGCTTGCGTCATACTAGCTACGTGCGATGTTTTTTTTTATACTACGTCGGTAGCAAACAAGCATGCGGGCCGCCTGGTGTAAAGCGGTCACCACAGCCTATGGACGCTTGTAACATCAGAAGTGTCAAATGCGCGTTGCTAACCCCTGAGTAACCTATTTATTTTCCCCTTGACTACATACTGTAGTCCCCAAGAAGCACTTCAGCAGGAAACTCATTCCACAGTCGGGTCGTTCGTGGAAGGAAACTTCTCTGGAACCGGACCGTCCGAGACCATTTCGGTTCCAGTGGATGAGAATATGTCCATGTAATATTGATATTTTACAGATCATACGTTTTATTGTTTAACTAGCCTCTGCTCGCGACTTCATTCTCGTGGAACAGTTACTTTTGGTTAACGTTAACACGGTGCGGAAGGTCTCAAGAGGAAAAAATCCCGATTTTGAAACATTCTTCATTAATGCTCTGCTCTTATTGGTTTTTTTTTTTCGAACTGACTACGCTATTGACCCAGCAAGGTCTTTACAGCTTTACCGGACTACTAAGGCGAGCGCTTAAGGCACTCGGCCGATTTTATTTTGGCAACCAGCTCAAGGGTGCATGGCACACCTCGGCTTGGCTGTTGCCTGTTGCATGCAAAATCGCGACCTATCTTAGCTAACCTAGCTAACTATTCATATATGTTTGAGTTGTTGAGACACATATGTGTACCAAGCATACACGCCTCAACAACCCCTCCATATATTTTTTATCGGAAAATTAGAGTTTTTTCAGTTCGATAAGGGAAAAAATATTAAAACCCTTACACTTCCATGTGTAAGCGTGTAGCCGTGCAAGTATGTAGGGGTGATCGTGTAGTGTTGTAGCAGTGATGTAAATTTTTGTGTCACTGTATCGCGCAAGTAACGCACTCAAGGGCTCCCTGCCGAGGCTCTTATTGGTCTCAGTGTGGTGATATATAGCCTATAAACATTCTCAATAAATGAGCTATGTAACATTAAAAGAATTTTATAAATCGGACCAGTAGTTCCTGAGATTACCCCCTACAACGTCACAAGCTCACAAACTTTACCTCTTTATAACATTAGTATAGATAAACTTTATAAAAACGTATATTATTATTGTTCCGAGTACCAATATATATGAAAAACATATTAATCTTAAAATTTTGGATGCACAGATGGACACGCGATTTTTTTTCGTATTTTTCCGTCAACAGCTAGATGGATTAGAAAACTGATTAGATAGTTAGGCGCCACCGTGAGATGTAAAACGGTGTTACCAGAATTACTTGAAAATCCTGTAACTTTTAATAATATTTGTTGACGCTGGTTGTTTTTTTTTTTATAATTTTGGGGTGAGCGGGTGTCACCCCTCGTCTGTTCACCTCAGCCGCGGGTAAGCCGAGACATTTTTGGGGCTAAGTTTCATCCATCAGGTTGTTTGGTCTTATTTTGACTTATTCCATGTGTCTATGTATTCTACTGCTCTCATCTTCCAGCTCCTGCACTCTCTTATCCTTCTGTGTATATTTCTACCTTTCTTTCTCGCATTTGGCATCTATAACTAAATAGGAGTCCAAAGCTTGTTCTCTCTCTGTTTTGCTACATACGTTCATCATTATTAAAGTATATATTTGTTTCTTGTGTTTTCCAGAGCTCTCCCTTCGAGTTTCCTTGTTTTTATCTCTTTTTTTATGTCTTACTGCTGTATATGTTGGTAAAGATTCTCACCTTGCTTTACTTTTTAGATATTTACTCTATTTCGTTCTGTCTTCTATTACGCTGGTTGTTATTGGGATGAAAAGATTTAATAATTCGTCGGGTTGATTTCTTAGTGAACGCTGAGAATGTACAACGGTTGCTAGGAAATGGGAAAAAACAGGACTCACCTTTGGGCTATTTTTCACGGTCGTTTTTTTTTTATTGAAGTTCGACAAAGTGACTGCACTATGCCTGATGTTAAGCATAGTACAATCCAAAACAACAACCACCGAGAGACAGATTATCCATCGCCAGTCGCCGCTGTCATGCCGGCCATAATGACAAAAGTCACCCGGTACTGGATATGCACAGGCTGATCCCGAAACACACCGCGCAAAAGCGAGTCACTATGATGGGCCTTTTCGCCATGTACATGGTGGTTGCGACCCAGTCGGGCTGTAAAACCCTACCACCCCGCTATCGCCATTACCTCATTCGGTGATCAGCAGGGTGCACCACGTGCAGGTGAGGTTGGCTTGGGTGTCTCAATTCTTAAGATGTTACTCGACACCCCTTACACCCAAAACACCTCGTTGGAGGCCTCCTGTTCTTTCACTGCCACTTCGATTCGCTCCTTTCACTATTAATCTCTAATAATATTTATTACCATTTATAAAAAAAATAATCATTGGTATTCGATCACAGAGATGTGCGCCGTAGCCATTATGTATTCGGACTGACTTAGGCACCGGTGAGTGACCAATATAAAATCGGCTGAGTGCCTTAAGCGTTCGCCTTTGTAGTCCGGTGAAGCTGTAAAGGTCAAAAAATTAAGACCAATAGCGTAGTCAGTTCGAGAAAAAAAAAGCACCGATGAGAGGGTTGGGGGGAGGAAATATGACACAACGGATTTAAAGAAAGATGGATAATACCGTTGTGCATTGCATTTCGCTTGACCATTTTAGCCTAAACAATATTGTTTTTTAATTAATATAAATATGACACCCAAAATTATAGTTTCAAATTAGTAGTTTGTTAATAGATAGACAGATTTAATTTTTGAAAATTTATTTGATATATAACGATCATTGTTGGATGTTGTGCAGATGGTAGAGCCAAGGTGTAGGTGGTAGAGCCAAGGTGTAGGCAGTAGATCTAAGGTGAAGCTATTACTGGCTTAAGCATGAATGGGTCAGATCGTCCGGGGTAGTACCACCCGACACACAGAGAATCGACGTGAAGTGACAGTGCTTGCATTGTTGTGTTTCGTTCGCTCATTGAGAGCGCTGAAGGCCCAACTCTCCTCACCTTCCCCTTCCTCCCCTCGCCCCTCTCCCCCTCCTTAACACAGGCTGACAATACAGTTGCGACTCCCCTGGTGTTGCAAGTGTCTATGGACGGTGGTGGTCACGTAACATGAGGTGACCCCTTCATTTGCCTCCTATGACATTATCTTGATAATTTAATGTATGTCCGAAAGAACGTTGATAAACTGGATTTTGTAAAAGGCCGGCATAGTCTAAATACTAGGAACCGTGACAAACTGGTTATCCCATGTTTTAGACTTAGTAAAACGAGTAATAGTTTTTTGGGAAATAGTGTACGGTTCTATAACAAAGCTCCAAAGGATATTGCCGATTTGCCGGATAGTGACTTTAAGCGCCATGTCAAGCGGGTTTTGATATCAAAAGGATATTATAGAGTGGATCAGTATGTGAACGATAGTGATGTCTGGAATTGACTCATCTCTGTGCATCCATTATAAACGTTTCTGTCATGTATGTTATAAAGTTTAAATATTATATATATTAAAAAGATAAACCAGATCGAGTTTCTTGCCGGTTCTTCTTGATAACTGGGTTGTTTCCGAACCGGTGGTAGTTTTTGATGTTCATAAGTTCCTTATTAGGGCCTAAACTGAATAAAGTATTTTTGATATTGAAAAGTCAAGTTAGCTGGGAACTTTCGTCGAAAACACTGCCTAATCCCTTTGAGATATCACAAAGCAATTGAAATAGTGAACTACGCAGACGAGGTCGCGGAAATCAGTTGGTAGAATATAAAATCCAATACATGACATTCCAAAACCCTGCCCAAAATTCTTTTTATATCGTTTATATGCCAACGAAAAATCGGTGATTTAGTAAAAAGGGAAACGCTGGCAACACCATGACGTTAGAAGCAACTGTTTATTTAACGTACGTCTTTCTTCTTCACAGTTATTAGCACGTAACGGAACTGTGTATACACGGTCACGACAAGGATATTAATTAATTTATATACGAATTACAGTTGTTCTAATTTTTTATATATATATAAAAACGAAATATGAATAGTTGGATATATATTAGTGTGTTTTTATTAATATTTTTGAAGTCGATCAATGACACAGATTGTGGTAAGAATGTATATTAGAATGTATTTAACCATTTATACATAGGGTTTTCGAAACAATCACTAACGAGGTTTTGCTCGCGACTTCGTCGGCATGGAGAAGTGGTAGTGGTAGAGCCAAGCTGAAATTATTATTGTTTTCAGCACGAATGGGTCGGCTCGTCCGGGGAAGCACCACCCTCTCACAGAATACCGACGTGAAGTAACTAAAGTGCTAAAGTGTTTGCATTGTTGCGTTTCGTTCGGTCAGTGAGAGAGCCGGAGATCCACCTACCCTCCCCTTCCTCCTTCCCTTCCTGCCCCTCCCCCACCCTCCTCCCAAATACAGGTTGGCAACGCACTTGCGACTCCCCTGATGTTGCAAGTATCTATGGACGGTGGTGATCACTTAACATCAGGTGACCCATCTGTTCGTTTGCCTCCTATGATATAAAAAAAAAGTTACTTTGGGGTAACGCTAACACGAATCCAAAGCTCTATATTCGAAAAAAAAGTTGAAACATTCGTCATTATCCTATAGGTCTTAGCGTGATGATACATAGTCTAGTCTAGTCTAGCCTTCCTCGATAAATGAGATATCTAACATAAATAATTTTTCATATAAGACTAGTAGTTCCTGGGATTAGTGATTTGAACCAAACAAACAAACCTTCTAGCTATATCATATTAGTATAGATTATTTTGAATGTCAAATATATTACACTAGCCTCTGCCCGCGACTTCGCGTAGAATACGTACTTTGGGCTACCACTAACACGCAGCGGAAGCTCTCATGAAAAAAAAGGCCCGATTTTTAAACATCCTTTATTGGTGCTCCGCTCCTACTAGTCTTAGCGTGATGATATACAGCATATAATCATCCTCGATAAATGAGCTATATAACATTGAAAGAGTTTTTCAAATCGGACCAGTAGTTCCTGAGATTACCCCAACAATATCACAAACTCACAACATCACAAACTTTACCTCTTTATAATATAAATATAGATTAAATTATATTATTCGCGTTAACAGAATTATTTATTTATTATTTAAGCGAATTAAAATGATGTTGTTGATGTATGAGAATACAGTAAAGAATGTTTCATGTTTATTTTCCTAAATCGACATACTCTATTACAGTTTTCCTCCAAGTTTTGCCTTATTCATGTGACTTCGTTCTCTTAAAAAGTTGTTTAATAAAGGCTATTTATTTTTTTTATTTTTTTATTGAAGCACGACAAAGTGATTGCACTATGCCTGACGGTAAGCATCGTACAATCCAAAAACAGTGGCGACCACCGAGAGACAAATCAATCGCCGGTCGCTGCTGTCATGCCGGCCATAATGACAAAAGTCACCCGGTACTAGATATGCACAGGCTGATCCCGAAACGCGACGCGCAAAAGCGAGTCACTATGAATGGTTTTTTCGCCATGTACATGGTGGTTGCGACCCAGTCGGGCTGTAAAACCCTACCACCCCGCTATCGCCATTGCCTCGTTCGTTGATCAGCAGGGTGCACCACGTGCAGGTGAGGTTGGCTTGGGTGTCTCGAGTCTTAAGATGTTACTCGACACCCCTTACACCCCACTTTTACTACACTACTTTATTATTGATGTGAAACATCTATAGTCGCGGATAAATTTGGTTTTGCACACACACAAAAACGCAAACTTAGCACTATTAAGGAAATGCTCAAAAACATTTGCAATCCTGTATATACATAAGATTCAAATTGTTTTGTTGACCACTCATTGTACTAGTATTACGCGGCACGCGCCGACAACCTAGCGCCCTTTGATAAATGCCGCCAAACAGGGGTATGCACGATTTTTTTTTATTTTGTATTTAATAATAATGAATATTTATGTAATAATATAAATAAATAATAATTATTTCATGGAACAAATTAGTAAAACTTTTAATTATGCCGTACCTGTTTCCTGTCGTAATCTGTTCTTTTATGCATATAACTAATACAAAACAATTTCGATGTTTCACATTTGTCAGGCGTCCCGTGACGGCTCAATTTGTTGGATGATTTAAGGATTATTTATAGCACCCTCTGATAAATGCTGCCAAACATACCGCACTTGCGCTTAATTGAATTCTTGTATATAACAAAAATTAATATTTATGTAATAAAATAAATAAACAGTCATTGTTTTATGGAATTAATTTGGAATGCTTTATCTTTTCAATATGCTATAGCTAATTCATGAGCAGATCATGATTGTTCTATGCTTATAACTTATACAAAACAATTTCAGTGTTTCACATATGTAAGGGTTCTAGTGAGGGCTTAATTTTTTTATACTTTACAGATTCAAGTTTCCTCATGATGTTTTCCTTCATTGTTCGCGGATAATGTGACAAATTTGAATTAATAAATATACGCGAATTCCAATAAATTGGTCGGTCGGTCGTCTAAACTGCGGACGTCAGAGATATATTCTAAATTCTTTTTTTTTTGCGAACTGATTTCGCAATTTTTTTTTATCAAAGGAGGCAAACGAACAGGTGGTTCACGTGATGTTAAGTGATCACCACCGTCCATAGACACTAGCGACATCAGGGAAGTCACAAGTGCGTTGCCAGTTTGTATATGGCGGGAGGGGGAGACGAAGGAAAGGGAAAGTAGGAAAGCGAAAGGGAGGTGGGCCTCCGGCGCTCCCACTGACCGAACGAAATACAACAATGCAAGCACTGTTATTTCACGTCGGTTTTCTGTGAGAGGGGTGGTACTGCCCCGGACGAGCCGACCCATTCATGCTGAAACCAGTAATAGCTTCAGCGTGGCTCTACCACCTACAAAAAATTAACCTAGCAAGGTCTTTTTTATCGAATTGACTACGCTATTAGCCTAGTAAGACCACAGCTTCGCCGGACTACCTATCAAGGTCTAAACAACTTCACCGGACTACTTCTAAATCTATGCTAATATCATAAAGAGGTAAAGTTTGTGATGTTGTGACGTTGTAGGGGGTAATCTCAGAAACCACTGGTCCGATTTGAAAAATTCTCTCAATATTATATAGCTCATTTATCAAGGAAGGTTATAGGTTATCATCACACTAAGACCAATAGGAGCGGAGCACCAATGATGAATGTTTTAGCGTTGAATGGAGCGTTAACCCAAAGTATCTGTCCCACGCGAACGAAGTCGCGGGCGAAGGCTAGTTCTATATAATTCTTCTAATATAATAAGTACATTTTATGATGTAATGTTATGTTATTTATATTATTTGTCTTTTTTTAATGGTAGAAATTGTAAAAGTAATCTACAAATATTGTATACTAGCCTCTGCCCGGAATTTTTTTTTTTCGAAATGTCTACGCTATTGTCTCAGCAAGGTCTTAACAGTTTCACCGGACTACGCCTCTGCCCGCAACTTCGTGTGGAATTGTTACTTTGGGCTAACGCTAACACCCAGCGGAAGCTCTCGAGAGGAAAAAAACCCGATTTTGAAACATTCCTTATTGGTGATTTGCTCCTATTGGTCTTAGCGTGATGATATAAAGCCTATAACTATCCTCGATAAATGAGCTATATAACACTAAAAGAATTTTTCAAATCGGTCCAGTAGTTCCTGAGATTACTCCCTACAACGTCACAAACTCACAAATTTTACCTCTTTTAATAGTGGTATAGATATCCTATAACATTATAACAACATATTAATGAATGCTGATATTTTCACTAATTTAATTATAAACATATATCTAGAGGAATTAAAATAAAGCTTACAGTAAAATAATAACAATCGTTTTTTTTTTTTGGCAATCAATCTTTCAGATTATTACTGCCATTGTCGCGTAGTTAACAAATATTACAAGCGTCGTGTGATTATTTCGACATTCTAACAAGATGGTGAATCCCTTGTTAGAACCTTCCAGGGAGTTTTTGTGGCATCTCAGAATTTCATGCTCTGTGGTATTATTTTCCATTCGTTTCATTTATGCACAATAAACTAACTATATTACGTAAAATACGACCAAATTTACAAAATATTGAGGCAGATAACACAAGATTATGAATAAAATATAAAATCCACTACATGGTAGACTAAGATTCCGCCAAAAACTCCAATAACAATAGTTGAGCATACTTTATGCAATTTTTGGCAAGACTAATCTAATCTATCTTTCTATCTAATCTATCTAATACCTTTACCTTTTGGGGTGTAAGGGGTGTCGAATAACATCTTAAGACTTGAGACATCCAAGCCAACCTCACCTGCACGTGGTGCACCCTGCTGATCAACGAACGAGGTTATGGCGAGAGCGGGGTGGTAGGGTTTTACAGCCCGACTGGGTCGCAACCACCATGCATATGGCGAAAAAGCCCGTCATAGTGACTAGCTTCTGCGCGTCGCGTTCCGGGATCAGCCTGTGCATATCCAGTACCGGACGACTTTCGTCATTATGGCCAGCATGACAGCGGCGACCGGCGATGGATAATCTGTCTCTCGGTGGTTGCCGATGTTTTTGGATTGTACTATGCTTAACATCAGGCTTAGTGCAGTCACTTTGTCGTGCTTCTATAAAAAAAAAATAAAAATAAAAATAAATGAGTAATTCTTGTATATTTTTATGTTTGTATATATTTAGGATCTCGAAAACGGCGTCATCTATTTCCGTGAAACTTAGTATGTAGGTAATTTCGGGAACGATAAATCGATCTAGCTAGATTTTATTCATAGAAAAGTTTTTTAACTGAGATTTTAGGTAGTTAATGAAAAATATAGCTAGCATATAAAGTTAAATTTCGCCGCCGCTGTCAAAACAAAAATAGCTCAGATGGAAATCGACTGCTTTGAAAATCCGTGTAACCCCAGTTCGAATCCAAGTGTATATATGTGTATATATATGTATATATATGTATATTTTGTAAAAAATATATGATTTTCTAAGGTAAACCTAACAGTTTATTTTAATTTAAACATGTTTTTTAAAGAACCGATCTAGGCTCGGTCGCCTAGGTATAAAAATTAAAGACAGCAGAAAAAAAATGTTTACGCCGAACCACACTGCGTATATTTCTTTCCTTTGTTATCAGGTTGTACACTGAATCTTAACGGTGACTTCGGTCTACCAGGACCTGTATTGATACGCAATGGTGTGTATCTAGAACCAGATCAGACCGGCCATATCTCGCTGAATACGTCTGAAACGATACGAGTCGGCTGCCCGAGGAACAGTAACTATATTTTCCTCGGGAACGATACAGAAGCGAATGCAACGAAGCATGACGACATGGTATGTTCTCTGTTACAATTTTATTGGTTATAGACCTTGTCAAACTTTTCGACCGCTCCGAATATGAACACACAGAACACAAATTTACATATAAATAAGTATCACTACATATTGTAAAACAAACTTTCTGTCATGTCTGTCTGTTCGCGATAACCTCAAAATCTACTGTACGGATTTTCATGCGGTTTTCATCCAATGGTATTACAAATATATATAATATCATTGGTTTTCATCTATACTAATATTATAAAGAGGTAAAGTTTGTGACGTTGTAGAGGATAATCTTAGGAACTACTGGTCCGATTTGAAAATTTTTTTCAGTGTTATATAGCTCATTTATCGGGGAAGGTTAAAAGCTACGTGTCACCACGATAAAACCAATATGAGCGGAGCACCAACGAAGAATGTTTCAAAATTGGGCTATTTTTTTCCTTTTGACAACTTACGCTGCGTGTTAGCGTTAGTATTGTATACGTTGCCATGGTAACGTGATAACTGTCTATCGTAGATATTTTCAGAGTTTCTTTTGTGTTTCAATTCAAAAAGTTTATTCTACGTTAGTTTTGTTTCCAATTTTTGATTATACGTGATACGTTTCTATCGTAAACATTTCCAGAGTTTATTTTGTGTTGCTATTCAAAAAGTTTAGTAGTAATAATATTCGTCCAATAAGACAGGCGAAGGAATTAATCCATACTGCCAATTCTGAAGTTGTCAATATAGGTAGTTCTTATGTATTCTCTACCCAGTTTTCTTTTATGTCTAAGTTAATGTAAAGGTATAAGCGCAAAATCCTCTATATAATATTTCGTAAATTTTTATCTTCTTAATTTTCAAGATCACAGAATTTATTCTCCGTGGTATTATTTTTCATTCATTTCACTTATTGTGATCTATTAAGTATTATAAAAATAAAGTGTGGTTATGTAATATTAAAATAGTTTTGTTGAATACATATGGCTACAAATAACAACATTATTTCTTTATTAATTCTGTCGATAAGTCTGTTTGTTTATCTGTTCCGAGTAATCTCCGAAACGGCTGGACCTATTTGAACGGAAATTTTACGGACAAATAAGTAACTGTAGTATCTGTTTTATTTTAAGCTAGCGGGTTCAGCAGATGTTTCCCGCCCTGATAATACACAAACTATACCAAAAACTTTCCCAAGAATCATTTTATATATTGGTGAAAACGGCATGAAGATGCGTTCTCTAGTTTTTGATCTTATCGCGAACAGACATATAGACAGACGTGGTAGAGGACTTGCTAGATCAATAGCGTAGTCAGTTCGAAAAAAAAATTCCACGTTAGTAGAACCGTCGGAAGCCGAGACGATACTAATATAAGAATTGCAGGAAGCCAGCTGTATAACAAATACCACCTTCAGACTGGACAGGTGGATAGGCCAGTTCAAAGACGTGCGATGTAAAACCCAACCGTGGTTCACATCCGAGGAAACAAATGAAACATGTTATGGAGGGAATAATATTTACAGGTAAGCGAAACATTGTACTAGCTGTGCCCGTGACTTGATGTGCATGGAACCTTATACCAGGTGACTGTTTGGGCGGTAGCAATATTAATGGAAAACGTTCTGCACTCGATTCTCGTTCGAAATCAATTAAAAAAATTGGTGCTTAATATTTGATATAATTATCTAGAAAAATACGAAAGCTATACAACACACTTTAAGTAACCGTGGGGTGATTTCACTTTCATTTGAAAGTGAACGTCAGAACGAGTATTGTGTTTTATTATACTGGGATATACAATATTGCTATTGTCCCTCAGGTTCGGATACAGATTGAAGAACATATTCTATACGTTGTACGAAGCTTGCTTCGACACACATCTTTACACAACTTACTATGTAAAGCATTATATAACGCCAGTCAGTAATTTCATGCAGTTTGGACAACCGAGACCTCATTTTGTTGGTAAGCTTATTTAAGCCATTCTCCATTAGAAAACTATAACATGTAGTGGTAGAGCCACGTTGAAGCTATAACTGGTTTCAACATGAATGGGTCGGCTCGTCCGGGGTAGTATCACCCTCTCAAAGAAAACACGACGGAAAGTAACAGTGCTTGCATTATTGTGTTTCGTTCGGTCAGTGAGAGTGCCGGAGACCCACTTCCCCCTTCCCCTCATTTGTCCTCTCCCTTCCACTTCCCTCTTCTCTCCCTACCCCCATTCCCCTAAACATAGGCTGGCAACGCACTTGCAACTCCTCTGGTGTTGCTGGTGTCTATGCACGGCGGTGATCGCTTAACATCAGGTGAGCCGCCTGTCCGTTTGCCTCCTACATGATATATAAAAAAAAAATGTTAATCTATCGTTTATTTGCTACTAGCTATGCCCACGACTTCGTCTACGTGGATTTTGTTGTACAAAACAGTGATTAATGAAGTCATCTGCATGTATTATAGCCCCCATCCGCGACTTCGTCCGCGTAGTAATAGTTACTTTGGGCTAACGCTAACATGCAGCTGAAGTTCTCAAGAAGAAAAATCATCCCTATTTGAAACATTTTTATCGGTGCTCCGCTCCTATTGGTCTTATCGTGATGATATATAGCCTATAACCATCCTTAATAAATGAGCTATAAAATACTGAAAGAATTTTTCAAATCGGACTAGTAGTTACCGAGATTGCCTCCTACAACGTCACAACGTTACAAACTTTACCTCTTTATAATAATAGGTCTTTACCTATGAAATTGCCGTTCTTCAGTACTGGCCATTTCAAATCAAAATATTTTTTGTTTCGCTAAGAATTATAATTTCAATTTAATTTTATTTTAAAAACATGGAATTCTTTTTCCAAATGTACCTAGTCATTTGTTTATTGATTAGTGTTACATTTTCATCGAATTTCAATCTTTTTTTGTCATCATGGATACGTTAAAAATTCGAGTAATTATGGAATATGAGTACCGTCGTGGCAGCAACGCGGCACAAGCGGAACGCAACATCAACGACGTTTACGGAGCTAACACTACAAACCAACGCACCACCTGTTATTGGTTTGTTCGCTTCCGTTTTGGGAATTTCGACCTGAAAAATGAACCTCGCGGTCGTCCGAAGACTTTAGTCGACAATGACGAATTAAAGGCGATTATGGAAGCTGATGATACACAATCTACGGCTGAATTAGCGGCAGCTTTCGACGTTAGCGTTAAAACAATATTGGTCCATTTGCGTCAAACTGGCAAGGTAAAAAAGATTGACAAATGGGTGCCCCACGAACTCAATGATCGCCAGCGCGAAGTACGCGCCGAAACGTGCCTTGCTCTGCTCAACAGACACACAAATGAAGGAATTTTGCACCGCATTGTTACCTGCGATGAAAAATGGATTCTGTTTGATAACTGCAAGCGCTCAGCAAGTTGGTTGGATCCTGGTTCAGCACCTAAACAATGCCCTAAACGAAAACTTACCCCTAGAAAAGTGATGATCACTGCTTGGTGGTCTAGCGCCGGTGTGATTCATCACAGCTTCAAACCAAACGGTGAGCATTACTGCAGATGTGTACTGTGAAGATCTGAACACAATGATAGAGAAGCTGGCACATCTCCAACCAGTATTGGTCAATCGCTCGTCTCCGCTGCTCCTGCACGACAACGTGCGACCTCATATTGTACAGCAGACGGTCTCCAAGATGCAAGAACTGGGGTTGGAAGTTCTCCGTCATCCGTCCTACTCACCAGACCTTGCGACTACAGACTACTACTTTTTCCAGAATTTGGATAATTCCTTGGCGGGAAAAAAAAATCAATACTCGAGAGGTAGTACAAAATGCCTTTGAAGAATTTGTTGGCCCCGGCCAGCTGATTTCTTTAAGAAAGGCATCAATAAACTGCCACTGCGTTGACAAAGACGCATTGATTGCATGGGTGATTACTCCGATTAATACAAATATAAAATACATGAAAAAAAATCGTTTAAATTTTTTCATACAAAACGGCAATTTCATAGGTATAGACTTAATATTAGTATAGTATATTACTTATCTCCTTTTCT
Organism: Antheraea mylitta; assembly: GCA_014332785.1. Classification (NCBI taxonomy): domain Eukaryota; kingdom Metazoa; phylum Arthropoda; class Insecta; order Lepidoptera; family Saturniidae; genus Antheraea; species Antheraea mylitta. The sequence continues at coordinate 938,095 of JACEII010000115.1, forward strand.
CTCATAGTTAAGTCACATCGTCGTTTAAATTACAAGAGCTTTTGATAGACCGAACAGATTTTAATGAATCGCAAGCGTAATACGAACGGTCATGCTTACGTAGCATGCCATGACGCGAAGTTATCAATTTATCTCCTGTCAAAAATACCGTGCCTAAGAAAGTGATTTAAACAATCGTATATAAAGTAATATATTACATGAATATCTCGCCTTATATGTTATTTAATTCCCAGGAGGTGGTATGTTTAAAACGATACATATATCGACCTTATATAAATATGATAGTCAGAAGAAACGTATAGACGAGATACTTGGCGAGAATATGTCTGAAAAATACATCACAAAGAATCAGGTGAGAACTTAATTTAACATAATTCTTTATTTAACACTAGCCTCTGCCCGCGACTTCGTCCGCGTGGAAGTGTATCTAACACTAACACGCAGCAGAAATTCTCAATAGGAAAAACACCCCGATTTTGAAACATTTTTCATCTGTGCTCCGCTCCTATTGGTCTTAGCGTGATGATATATAGCCTATAACCATTCTCGATGAATAAGCTGTATATCATTGAAGAATTATTCAAATCGGTTTAGTAGTTCCTGAGATACCCCCTACAACGCCACAGCATCACAAACTTTACCTCTTTATAATATTAGTATAGATAATAGTTACTTTAACATGAACCGTCTCTTAACAATGCATTGTACATACTTATAACCTCCTCCTTTTTCGAAGTCGGTTAAAAATCAAAAACAAATTTATTTAATTCAGGCACTAAGAAGGCGCTTACGAACGTTAAAGCTACCACCGGTTAGGACGAACAATACAGTCATCAGTAATCCTCATATATCTATACATACAATAAGAATGGTGGTAGAGCCACGCTGAAGCTATTATTGATTTTAACATGAGTCGGCTCCTCCGGGGTAGCACCACCCTCTCACAGAAAATCGACGTAAAGTAACAGTGCTTGCACTGTTGCGTTTCGTTAGGTCAGTGAGAGCGCCGGAGGCCCATTTCTCATCATCTCCCCCCCTTTCCCTCTCCTCTCCCCATCGCCCATTTCCTCCATCCTCCTAAAACAGGCTGGCAACGTACTAGCGACTTCCCTGATGTTGCTAGTGTCTATGGACGGCGGTGATCGCTTAACATCTAGTTCCCACCTGTTCGTTTTACTCCTATAGGACATGTAAATCTAACGTGTCTATAATGTTCGATTTTGGTGAAAAAAATGTTGCTGGTGTCTAGTTACAAGTACTAAAATGCATTTCAATCATTTTTAGAAATGTCTGTTTTTATGAACAAGCATCACTGCTAAAGTACTGAGTTCATAATAAAACCTCACCACCAAAATCATAAAGCATATCTTCGAGTATAATTTTGTCTTTGTTAAGCGCTCGCCTCAGTAGTCCGGTGATGCTGTAAAGACCTCGCCAGGTCAATAGCGTAGTCAGTTCGAGAAAAGAAACCTTCCCAAAGGAGGTTCACTTCAATAAGTCCACTGGGGTAGTGAATTTAATAGAATATAACTGTTACAGTATATAAGTCGAGGACATCTAGCGGCGAGGGCCGACTATGTAATGTATGCTCAACAGCGAGCTACGTTCCATTACGCGAATGCAGCGCCTCAGTGGATTAGAGTAAACGCTGGCGATTGGGCTGCTTTAGAAGATGTGAGTATTGCAATTATTTCTTCCGTCCAATTATGACCGTTGTCCGGTCTTTGCACACGCGCAAAATCGTATTCATAAGTTGCAGGTTCTGGAGAACCGCGCCCTACGTAAAATCACCAGTGCCCCATGGTATGTCTTGAATAAGGATCTCCACACGGACCTGGATATGCCTTCTGTCTGTGCGTATATAAGATCACTCACAAGTAGTTATTTCGAAAAAGCCGCGAATTATCCCAGCCCGTTAGTTGTATCCGACGCGAACTATGAACTCGTACCCAACGCTGCGCAGTATAGAAGACGACCGCGACACATTTTTCCCGACCCTCCTGATTCAATCAGCGACCGATCAGTACCAGCCTGTCTCTTCAAACAGAGCGTGTTCACG
>JACEII010000115.1:940163-980694 GCA_014332785.1 Antheraea mylitta
ACAGAGCGTGTTCACGCCCGCGACCGATCAGTACCAGCCTGTCTCTTTAAACAGAGCGTGTTCACGCCCACGCCCGCGTAACCACAGATCACGCTGCCGTGGTCTGGGGGTAAATTTCACTCCCGCATACCAAATTAGGCCCCCCTCGGCAACGGCTCAAGCTCGGCGTGGAGCCCTTGAGTATTTTGCTCACGCGATACAATGACAGAAAACCTTACATCACTGCTACAACATCACCTATACACACGTGCACGCCTACAGGCTTACACGCTGTTTTTCTTTTTCAGAGAAATATACGACAAAGAGTTCTACCTTTATTTTCCCTATCATATCCTATAAGTATATATAGTTTAGATGAATTTTTCCGACACAAAATACATATAGCAGTTGTTGAGGCATGCATGCTTGGTACACATGCATGTTTCAATAACTCATATACGTATATCTAGACAGTTTAGCTTAGGTTAGCTCAGATAGTTCGCGATTTCGGTCGGTTGCTCCCCAATATAGGGGGGCCAGGTGCCGGGTGCCGTCGACTCGATATGGGAGTCGTGCGGCCGATGGCCGCCTACGTGGCACCGGTGTGGGCAGACGCCCTCGGTGCTGCCAACGTGCGCGCTTGACAGTGCGCAGCGCACGGTGGCAATTACGACGATCCGGGCGTACTGGACGGTGTCCTCGGCGGCGGCCTTTACGCTCGCCGGCTCCCTTCCTTGGGAGCTGGAGGCAGGAGTTCTTGCCGCCGTGTACGAATTCACGGCGGCGAAGAAACGTAGTAGGGAGGCTCCGGTTCCCAGGGAGATTGAGGCAAGGAGGTGGGAAGTGAGGGACGGGGCAATGGAGAGGTGGATGCAGGACCTGGCGAACATGCGCTTCGGAACGTACACCGTTGACGCCGTCCGCCCGGTCCTGCGGGAGTGGATAGGGAGGAGCTGGGGCTCCCTGACGTTCAGGCTGGTGCAGGTACTCACCAGACACGGTTGTTTCGGGCGGCACCTGCATTGGATCACTCGCCGGGAGCCGACCGCCGCCTGTCACGAGTGCGGCGCTGAAGTAGACACCGCGTAGCACACTCTCTCCGAGTGTGTTGCGTGGGAGGAAGAGTGCCGCGCTCTGGCGGCGGTGGTAGGGGTGAATTTGACGCTGCCGGGTGTGGTTTTGGCCATGCTCGGCAGCGAACAGGCGTGACAAGCAATGGCCTCCTTTTAAGAGGAGGTCATTTTGCAGAAGGAGGTGGCGGATTTAGCCTGTGAGGCGGACCCACTAAGTGGCCGTCTCCGCCAACGGAGGGCCGGCAGGAGGAGGCGGCGCTTTGCCCAACTCCTCCTGTCACCGTAGTCGGACCTGAGAGGGTGGGCCGGGGGCCTCATCCCTTCATTGCACAGGTCTGGCGGACGAGGGGAGGCAGCTAGTATGTACCCAGTCTGCCTCCTTATAGGCAGGAGCCCGGCGGCCACCTTCCGCCGGGCGGACCGTTGGGGCAGCTCTACAAGGTTGATTAGCTGGAACGATCCCTTGCCGCCTCAACAACACGGTCAGTCGGTACACCGTGAGGTTTTAGTCCGTGCGAGTCGGACATAACCTACCCTCTCCCCCGGGAGGGTGGGTATCCAGAAGTGATTTCCCCATGTTAAAAAAAAAGATATGTTGCGATTTTTACACAAAACAGGCGACAGTCCAAGCCGAGGTGTGCCGTGCACCCTTGAGGTAGTCGCCCAAAAATCCCAAATCATCTGAGTGCCTTCAGCGCTCGCCTCAGTAGTTCGGTGTAGCTGTAAAGACCTTTCCAGGTCAACAGCGTTTTCATTTCGAAAAAAGAAAGCAATTATTTCAATATATTAGACGTTCTATTCTTTTTTGAAATGAAGACTTCTTTAAGTGCGTTCAGCACGTCATGAAATGCTAGTAAGCGTGACTAGCGACGCTTAGTATAGAGGCCTGTGTACGTGTTATTTTGCAGCTCACCATATATTAGATTGATTAATAGACTTCATAAAAATGTATATAATTATTGCTCCGAATGCCTATAGATATAAAAACCACTTTTTTTTTTTTCTCGAAATGACTACGCTATTTACCCATCAAGGTCTTAACAGCTTCACTGGACTACTAAAGCGAGCGCTTAAGGCACTCAGCCGATTTTATTATGGCAACCAGCTCAAGGGTGCACGGCACACCTCGGCTTGGCTGTTGCCTGTTGCATGCAAAATCGCGACCTATCTTAGCTAACCTAGCTAACTATTCATATATGTATAAGTTGTTGAACCGTATATGTGTACCAAGCATACACGCCTCAACAACTCTTCCATATATTTATTATCGGAAAATTGAGAGTTTTGCAGTTCGATAAGGGAAAAAAGTAAACCCTTCCACTTTCATGTGTAAGCGTGTAGGCGTGCACGTGTGTGGGGGTGATCGTGTAGTGTTGTAGCGGTGATGTATATTTATGTGTCACCGTATCGCGCAAGCAACGCATTCAAGGGCTCCCTACCGAGGGATCGAACCTAGGCTTGAGCCGCTGCCGTGGGAGGCCTAATCGGGTAAATATAAAAACCACACTACTGATAATAATTTCAATAAACAAATGCTGTAATTTAAATATTGCCATTCACACTGACATTAATATAAGAATTCAAAAGAGACGTTTTAAGTTGAAGTATATGTACACATGAGTGCCAGTTGCTCTCTAAAAGTTATGATTTTTTTTGTCAAAAGAAACCTTTTTTTTTTTAATAGAATAACCTAAAGGTAGGCTTAATGTTCCTTTATATCATACTAGCCTCTGCCCGCGACTTCGTTCGCGTGAAATAGGTACTTGACGCTAACACGCAGCAGAAGCTCTTAAAAGCATAAAACATCCCGATTTTGAAACATTTTTCATCTGTGCTCCGCTCCTATATGCCTAAGCATGATGATATATAGCCTATGATCATTCTTGAACAATGAGCTATATAACACTGAAAGAATTATTCAAATCGGACCAGTAGTCTCTGAGCTTACCCCCTACAACGCCACAACATCACAACGTCACAAACTCACAAACTTTACCTCATTATAATATTAGTATAGATTTTTCAGATAGTTAATCTAATAAATAGAAATTTTGAAGGAAAAACGTTTCAATAATCTTACGCCTGAGTCCCATCTCTCCTCACCTTCCCCCTCTCCTCTTCCCTTCCGCCCCTCAACCCCTAATGCAGGCTGGCAACGTACTTGCAACTCCCTGGTGTTGTAACTGTCTATGGACGGTAGTGATCACTTAACATAAGGACCCACCTGTTCATTGGCCTCCTATGATATATAAAAAAAAATAAGTTGAATTTTACAAAAGTTTTGAAGAAAGCCATATTTTGATGGTGTCTTAGTTGATAGCGGATTGGAATAACAGCGGGGACAAAGACAGCGTATAATGGCAGGGTTTTTTCTAAGTGCAGGGGCAGTTTCAGGTCAGTGAGCATGCTCGATCCCTGGCTGCCCCTTCCATGCGGCGGACGGTTTACCGTGGGGTTTTAGTTCGTGCGAATCGGACATAACCTACCCTCTCCCCCGGGAGGGTAGCGTATCCGTTAGGGATTTCCCCACGTTAATAAAAAAAAAGGGTTTTTTCTAAGTGCGCTACCACTCTCAAGGTGATTTGTCACCAAGCAACTATTGGTGTGCACTTGAGCTCTAGTCCTCCTCTAGGTCTTTACTATTGTAGACCTCATCATCTTTTAACATTAGATGCATAGTTGTTGTTTTAGCGACATTGTTTTCAATCTAGGGACTTGGAAAAAAATTAGCCATTCTAGGATATTGAAAATACATGGATATTTTGGTACTAATCTACGTGTAATTTTTGGTAAGAACATGAATTGCTATTGTTCTTTATGGAATCCCCCTACCAAAATAATAATTATTTCAGACATGATGAGTCCATACAAGTTGTGTTAATAAAGATGTTTCTTAAAATCTATGTTAGTACATTCATATTTAATAAATTAATTCAAATTAATTATGTTTACAAAATACATTTATTTATGAAACATTCTCCCTTCTTATATGTGTTGCTACACAATGTTCCAGTCATAGACTGTCGGGTTTATTTGCAATGACACGGAGTATGCTGTTGGTGCAAATAGAAAAACAAATTTCGGAAGCAACGTTTTTTTTTAATAATAAAAATTTTATAGTCATATTGAAAAGGAGTCTAGGTCAAAAGCGATTAATATGAGAATATATTAATGCAAGCAAAGCCTCGAGCAAAAGCTAGTCTTATATAGACACTAACACAGTAAAAGTCGCGGACTACCGCTAGCTATTACTAAATTACTAGATTACATTAATATATTTCAGGCTTTAAGACGTCGTATACAGAAGTACGGTAGATCAGTAGTGCTGTATACGGGAACGGACGGGGTCTTCACGCTACCCGACAGCGAGGGTCGACAGAGAGAGATATACCTCGGCGTCGACGCGAACAACAACGGAGTTGTACCCGTACCTATGTATTTCTATAAGGTTTGTCTATTTTAACCAATTTTTGCACTTTTCAATAGTCTTCATTCACACAAATCTTGTCTTGACAGTTGAAGCACAATAAAAAATTGGTTGTCTGTTAAGTCGGTTTACGGACGGTAATTTCACATTATTTCATTTTTTTTCCCGAACTGACTACGCTATTGACCTAGTAAGGTCTTAACAGCTTCACCGGACTACTAAGGCGAGCGCTTAAGACACTCAGCCGATTTTATTTTTGGTAACTAGCTCATGAGTGCACGGCACACCTCGGCTTGACTGTTGACCCGTTACATGCAATTCGCAACCTATCTTAGTTAACCCAGCTAACTAACTATTCATATATATATGAGTTGTTGAAACATATATGTGTACCAAGCATACATATCTCAATAACAATTACATATATTTCTTATCGGAAAATTTTGAAAGTTTTTTCAGTTCGATAAGGGAAAAAGTAAAACCCTTCCATTTTCATGTGTAAGCGTGTAGGCGTGCACGTGTGTGGGGGTGATCGTGTAGTGTTGTAGCAGTGATGTTTATTTGTGTGTCACCGTATCGCGCAAGCAACGCACTCAAGGGCTCCCTACCGAGGGATCGAACCTAGGCTTGAGCCGCTACCGTGCGAGGCCTAATCGGGTGCCGATTGTGCCTCTCTGTTGCTTGTTCCGCTTATACCGAGCGCTCAGCACGAATGTGACAGTGACTCATGCTTTTTATTGCGTGCAACCGGACGGAATCGATTTATAGAATGTCATCTCATCAAAAACATTTTTTTCTTCTTATTCTTCTGTTCTGCAGACTCTTGGTCCACAGCTTTTTTTTTGCTTTCGCTTTTTTTTATTGTCTGCGTGAAAAATCGTATCTGAGAGCAACTATTGGGTGTTTTTTATTTATTTAGTATTATTTTAACTTAACTTTTTTTTATAAATTTGAATTAACTATTTACTAAATAATGTTATTGCCCTTATGGCGGTTTTATTATGATCCTTTATGCCTTTATGGCCATGTTTAGATTATAATCCACAATGTCCCGCGCTGGTCAAAAACATATTAACGAAATAACTTGTGAGTTGTAGCGGTTGATTATGCCCTTGACACTGGATCTCTTACTTGCTGTTGTTAATGTTAAAATAATAAACCATATATAATAATTTCCAGGTTGTCTACGATCCTGTTAATAAAGCAGCTGTGGCTTTCGTAACAATCAACTCTTCGCATTACAATAAGACAATGATGGAGCATTTAACTTTCTGCAAAGACATCTGTGTGGACAATATACACTATGCATGGCTTAAATGGAGGTCGAACCACGGAACTCGCAGCTTCTGTTGTAAATACACAGAGTTTACGAAATATGTTCGTAATTTACCTTTACTGGATGTAACGAAAGATTTTTATTAAAACACTAGCCACACCCCCAACTTCGTTCGCGTGGAATAGATACTTTATGGTAACGCTACCACGCTGCAGAAGCTCACAAGAGAAAAAAAAAAAACGATTTTTAAACATGCTTCATTTGTGCTCCGCTCCCATTTGTCGTAACGTGATGATATATAGCCTATAACCATCCTCGATAAATGAGTTATATAACGCAGAACGTCACAAACTCACAAACTTTACCTTTTTATAATATTAGTATAGACTAGTTGCCCCCGCGAAATTCCTTTTTAGCTCCTCCTCCGATTTAGCTAATTTTGGTGTTGAAATGTTCGTCGTAGTCCAGGGAAGGTTTAAAAGAAAATATGGAACAATTGCGAGGAAAATAGTAAAAACTACAATTTCAATTTCCCATACAACCTGTTCTAGCCACTTTCCTATCAAACTTCTGACGTTCATCCTTTCCATACGGTAGACTCGGTTACAATTTAATTGAAGAACGTATTAAATTAAGGGATTTAAATCGACAACATATATCCAAATTAGTCGGATTTCGGATCATTGCGAATTTAAATTTTAATATTTTTATGGTTGTCATTGTTGGTTCGTTCAGAAATGTTTGTTATTGTATTGACATATTTTGATTGTTTGGAAGGCAAATAAAAAAAGTTTTTATTGAGAAATTACACACACACAATATAGGTTTTGTTGGAATGCGTAAAGATACTAGTATGATTTGGGTTACCGCATGTTTATACTTCGGTCGTCTGTCAAACGTCAGACAAAAGGTTGTAGAGTCAAATGTCATTCTGTCACTACTATACCGTTATTAAAATCTTCTATCATAAATTTGCAAGAGCGTGAGAAATTTATTTACCGTTATTGTTTGAAAATGCTAAGTAAAAAACCAGCTGAAATCGATCGTCGCAGTCAATCAAATGTGCGACAAGAAACCTCACGTGCAAATCGGACTGATAACTAGCGGGAGACAGATAATGATAATATATGCGTTGGTATGGCAAGAATGCATTGTAAAGTGAATAATAATAAGTAGACAGGCTTGGAATGGAACGAGTTCGAGCACGTCAAACACAACAACAGCGAACACGATGCAATGAGATCGAGCGATAACGCAGAATAAGTGCTGCTGTGAACCAGGAACCACGGGTATTCCTTTAGTTTCCCTGTTTCGCTCACGGACAAATTACCTATACGTCGTGTGTTCGCGCGTCGGAAAACCATCATCTATACGCACCAGGAAAAAAAGTCAAAAAATATAGTTTATCAGAGAGCTTTAAATTGATTGAATCTATTTTTATTCAAATAAAAATGTTGTAATTCATACGAATTATTAACAAGTTTCATTTAATAACAGATAGACATTAAAATGGTGTAAGATAAGTATGTTGAATGTGAGCCAGCGTGCGTGTTGATTTATGTGAAATGTATATGTATTCTTAATAAAATATATCCGACCAAAATAAACTTTAACTCAATACAATTATTTTATTATAGGTAAACTTTTTGTGTAAAGGGTGTCAAATAACATCATAAGACTTGAGATACCCAAGCCAACCTCACCTGCACGTGGTGCACATTGCTGATCAACGAACGAGGCAATGGCGAAAGCGGGGTGGTAGGGTTTTACAGCCTGACTGGGTCGCAACCACCATGTATATGGTGAAAAAGCCCGTAATAGTGATTCGCTTCTGCGGGTCGCGTTTCGGGATCAGCCTGTGCATATCCAGCTATTTGCACGCCGGCATGATAGTGGCGACCGGCGATGGATAGTGTGTCAATCAGTGCTCGCTATTATTTTTGGATTGCACTGTGCTTACCATCAGGCATAGTGCAGTCATTTTACCCTGCTATAATAAAAAAAAACTTTAATTTATAAATAATAGTTATGAAAATTTTGATCGGTAAGCGACATAACGATCAATCTGACGGCGAAGGCAAACCAGGCGAACTGATAGGATTCGTCTCGACGGGATGCAACGGTGATGTGGAGGTAGGCAGTGGTGACTCCAATAAGTCTGGGTGTACCAGAACACCAATCATGTTTTACTCCTGGCTTCCTTCAACCATTTCTACTTCTTTTAGCTCTTCGGGGATTATATTTAAAAATTGATATTCTCCATTTTGTAATAAAGTGAATGATTTTCGGTTTGATATAAATTTGTTATTGAATTAGTTTTTCCTGTAGTTTAGCACTATAGATACGCTTTGTTCGGATTAAGAATTGACGACATTAAAAAAGGTGAAAGCAATCTGCAGTTATTGTATTACATTCAGCATAACGTAATAGGTAGTTGCAAGAATGGACATGCACTTAGGTTGTCCTGCCGTTCGATCCGCTTTTAGCGAAACGGACAATACGTAGTTACTTAATAATGGTAGGACTATTTGGATTTTTTTTTTCGAAAACACTAATTTAGACTCTCTTTATCTTTTCAAAGACATTTGATATAATTTTTTTAATGATATTTTGTGTTTTATAACAAGCTATGAAAATGCCAAAGTCTGACATTACCGATCAAAATTTTTAGCCATTTTAGCGAAGAGTTTTCATTACGTTAATATAGATTATACGAAGTACACAGGGTCATCTAGTTCATAAGTAAGAAAAAAGCATCGTTATTACATTAGTCCAATGAAGCTATTAAGACCTTGCTGGGTCAATAGCGTAGTCAGGTTTAGAAAAGGGGGGATTGTTATTACGGATGCGTTGATAGTAACAATTAGAGTTTTTGGTGGGATTTTAGTCTGTCATGTAGTGGATTTTATATTTTATTCATAATCTTGTGTTATTTGACTCTATATTGTGTAAATTTGGTGGTGTTTTACGTAATATAGTTAGTTTTTTGTGCATAAGTGAAATGAGTGGTAAATAATACTACGGAGCATAAAATTCTGAGATGCCACAAAAACTCCCTGGAAGGTTCTAACATGGGATCCACCATCTTATGAGAATATTGATTCACACGACGCTTAATGTTGAAATCATCGTATGACGCTTGTAACATTATTAATAGACTACGTGACAATGGCAGTAATAATCTGAAAGATTGATTGCCAAAAATAAAGATAAAAAAAAAACAATTGGAAGTTGCGTTCATGATTACAGAAATTTTTCTCTCCATAAAAACCTTCCTTAGAGTTCAAAGAATAAATTAAATCAAAAATTACTCGAATTGGACTAACCATCTTCGAGTTTTGTGCTTAGTAACATATCTTGTGATTCATTTTTATTTATACAGATAATGTATGTGATTGTTTTCATGTTATTAATTATTTTATTCGAGCTCGGGAACGAGTTACGTGTTTTTATACGTTGCAATTGATCGTGTCTGTTAGTTCAGTCAATAGTGACTAGGTAAAAACATATGATTTGAATATAATTAGGGAGCGATCATAAAAAACTGTTCACCTTTTAGGGGGAAAGTCGTTGTGTCAAATAAGTAACCAGTAGGTGGTAGAGTCACGTTGAAGCTATTACTGGTTTCAGCATGAATGGGTGGGCTCGTCCTGGGTAGCACCACCCCACCCACAGAAAACCGACGTGAAGTAACAGTGCTTGCATTGTTGCGTTTAGTTCGGTCAGTGAGAGCGCCTGACGCTCCCTTTCCCCTCCCGCCTTCCCAACCAACACAGGCTGGCAACGCACTTGCGACTCCTCTGGTGTTGCTAGTATCTATGGACGGTGGTGATCACTTCACATCAACTGACCCATCTGTTCGTTTACCTCCTATGACATAAAAAAGCTAGCCCTAAATACATACCATTTCTTTTTTTTTTAACGTGGAGAGAGAATCCTCATGGACTGTCAGGCTCCCGGGGGAAGCCTGAACTGAGCCACCCACCACCTACGTGCTAATCACGCAGGGGTTGGGCCTTTCGACGATTCTAACCGGATAAAACTCCACCACAACCTACGCCGCACTATGGTAGTGTCCCGGGTTTGCGTGATCCTTACCATGTCTTAACCCCAAAAAAATAAAAAATATACACAAATAGTATTTCAATTATATTTTATTTGTATATAATTCAGATCTTTTAACAATTTGTTGGTAAATGTACTAAAGTTTCTGTTTTCCTCTCACTTGTCCATTACAAGTTTGTCTTCGTTCTTTCGTCTTTCTCTCTTCTAGTCCCTAATCTAAGTGGCTTCATTGTGACTCCATTTTTAATGAGTTGCCAAACAGTCTTCGGCTAGAGAAAAGCCCTTCTGATGGTTAGTTTTAGTTTTCCTCTCACTCGCACATTACAAGTTTGTTTCCGTTCGTCCGTCTCTCCTCTCTCTCTCTCTCTCTCTCTTCTGGTCCGTAATCTGAGTGTTTTCATTGTGACTCTATACATTATGTTTACTGAGTTGCCATCTTTAATCTTCGGCTTGCTTAAGAGCTCTTCTGATGGTCAGTGACACTTTTTTGAAATTCTTCAGAGGTAAAGTCCAATATATTGGGTTTCCTTTGCCCCTTTATTTAGCTATCATGCTCAAATTCAAAATCTATGGTCATACACCTGTCAGTTTGTTCCGGAAGCTTTATTGAGAAGCAGTCCCATCACATCGCCATTTGAAATCAGGTCAGATCATAGTCAAAGTATTTAAAATAATTTTCAACTACTGTCATTACTATCTTCCTTCCGTTTCCTTCCAAGTTTCTTATTAAAATCCGCTTCTACAGATTATCTGAGCTCTTCCTTGAGATATGTTCCAAGCATCACAATACTGGGAAGAGTCCTAAGTGTTTCTTTATGAACTTCATTACTCTTACCAGGAATAAATAGTGATTTTAACAAATTATAAACTGGTAACACTGAATAAATAAGATCTCTATTTAGATCGATATATCTTCTCTTATTAATTAATATCTCTGGGATGGTCCTTTAATATGGTTCATAACACCTTAATAAGCAGTTATCGCTGTTTCTAAGTCATTTGATAACAATTCCTAGAGCCTTGAGTATTTATATATTTCTGATATAGATTCCAACTCTATAACGTTGAATCCCGTCCCTCGATAACAGCTATTAATGCCTGCCTATCCTTTTTATTCTCACATGCGCACGCAACTAAAGCCAGTAGATGCTTATTGGAGTACTCTAGTCGCTCCATCACGAATTCCTCCAAGCCCTTCCGTGGCAAATAGTACGCCTTCACATACCTATCCACATAATCTTGGTACGGGATCGGTTTCAAACCGGATATCTTCTCCAGTTTTTGCAGAAGTTGGGTATAGTCCAACTGCATTAAACCTCTCCCACCGTTCGAACACTTATTCGCATTCGAGAAACCCTCCACCAATAAATGCACGACGAACTTCGACACCATACCCCATATCGAATTTAACACGATCATATTCAACGAAACCCTATTGCATATGTTCTCCAAACGTAACGCAAACATCTGAATCTTCCGTATAATCATATCCACGTACTGGCTGTGCTCAACGGCCACACTTTTTACGTCCCATTTCACTTGGGACATCGCTATCAGAGCTGTTCTCGCTTCAACGGCCTTTGAAGCAGAACACATGTAAACCGGTGGCCTTAAATCCGTCACAACCGCTAAGCTATTGTCCCTAAAATGCTCCAAAAGCAATCGCTGGTGAGGAGCGACAATGGACTCTAAATACGGTTGCAAAAGTTCAAATTGTTTCGCCAAGAAAACAACGCTTTCGACACCGACAATCCTCTCCGCTAAACCGTGAAGATTTGCTTCCGAAGTCAGATCTAAATGCTGAGGTAATTCCGGACATGGGAACTGTTTCCCATCACCATCTCCCGCTGTATCTATATTATTAGAGATTCTCTTCAAAAGGGCGTTCAATTTCGGACTGTATAACGTGGAAGAAGCTACATCTAAATCAGACGTGAAGAACAGATGGACCGTGTAGAAATAGTAATCGAAGAGTTGGTTCATCAGCAGAACGACTTCCAAAGATATCTGAGGCAGAAATCTACATATCTGAAGATACTGGCCGCAATTACGAAGGACTGATAGCGTTGTGTTCGTAACTATAACACTGTCTTTAACTTTTGATGGACTTTCGCGGATTTTCTCATGTGTTGTATTATAATCATGACGGTCAGTTTCATCTACAAAAGACCTTTTAAGTTCTTCAGGCTCATCCTCAGACTCTTCACTCTCCACCTCTGGTTCCAAACCGAATATATCGTCATTGGTAACATTATCATTCCTAAAGATTTCGAACGGTGTATGATTTGCCTTCGGACTAAAATATTTGGCAATACAGATGCTGTCATCTTGAGAATTGACTGACGAGGTCCCATCAGACTGAGCCTTTGAGGCAATTATCGCTGCATCCGATTTCAAAGCTGTCAGATGCTTTTTGAACTGCTTAAATTCTTGCAGATTCAGCAAATTAAATGTCGGTCTAACCGGACACTGTTCCCAACCTTCGTTCTCTAAGAACAACTTTAGTTCGTCCATTCTCCCTCTGTGATAATTTTTTATATACGATACGCTTTGAGTTTTAATAAAATCTTGCAATAAATCAGATTTATCGCCGCAGAAAACCTCAGCCACTTGCGTAAGTTTCCTTAGTATGCCTAACATTTGGATGAACTTTTCAAATGGGTATTCCTCCAAGCCTGAAGACTTTAAGAATGTCGAGACTTTCGCTTGAACATCATGCCAAATCCTAACTAATCCAGCTTTTAACTTCTGCCTAATATATTCCCTACTGACATTCTTCTCTATATCGAAGACATTGTTCGTACTTGGTAATATTTCTTCTTCATCATGTTTAGTATGCCAATCCACAAGCAAATAATAACTTCTCATGATCAGAAATAGATTCTCACATAAGTTAAGTAAGCAGACCGGAGCTTTGTTGGGTTGTACCGACTGGCACATATCTACAAACTTCATTTCTGATGTTGCTACCGAGACATGGTTTTTAACCGCATCTATTGAGGATTCATTGACAGCGGAGGAATAATGCATATGGAGTTGTTCCATTGCTGATTGGGTTTTTCCCAATAACGCATAAGCTTTCCTCAGTTTCCTAAAGGTTTTCTCATCAAAATTGTTGCACAAACTTGACAACACCGAGTCTAATTTTTCCTCCGTCAGAACCAAAGTATCCTGCAGCCTCGTCCCTAAATCTCCTATACAAGTATACTCCTTATGATTCGCTGCAGCTTTCTTGCTTTTCAAAATCAACTCTATTGCGTTGTAATACTCTCTTTTATTCAACAAATCTGCAACGTCGTTTTCAACACTACGCAAGCTCCTCAACAATTCCAACGATTTGAGTACAGAGCGTATTATTTGACGTTTGCGGAAATTAGCTAATATCACAAATGTCGATAAAGTCAGATGATTGGACGCAGTACGCAAATGTTGGCGAGCTTGTTGGCAAGTTTGCAACGTTTCAGCGAGCTGTTCGCGTATACTTTGTATTTCAGCGAATTCTCTATCGCAGTTGTCTCTCTGTTGAGATATTAAATGTAGGGCTTTGCTGGACACCACCTGTAAATATTTCAACATCTATTAGTTAGCTTGTTAGGTGGTAGAGCCACGCTGATGCTATAACTGGTTTCAGCATGAATGGATCGGCTCGTCTGGGGTAGTACCCAATCCACAGCAACACCGATGTGAAGTAATAGTGCTTGCTTTGTTGAGTTTCATTCGGTCAGTGAAAGCAACAGAGGTCCACCTTCCTAACTCTTTTCTCCTTCCCCCACCCTCCTCCCTCACGAGAACAGACTGGCAACGCATTTGCGACTCCTCTGGCGTTGCTGATGTCTATGGACGGTGGTGATCACTTAACATCAGGTGACTCACGTGTTCGTTTCCTTTTATATTCTATAATCTACTTTTAGTAACATCAACAAACACTTGCTCACACAGACTATGCTAAAGAGTCGTCACGGGACGCCTAACAGATGTGAAACACATGTATAACTTAGTAAACGCTATAGGTATGCGAGTTCAGTGCGGCAAAACAGATTGCGCACAGTCGCTTGCGCATGGCGTCGCATCGCCACGTATCACACACTTACCACGCCAACAATCAGGTTTACCCTCGCCTATAGATGTTTCACATCAAAAATACTAAATACAATACAATACAAAAACCCACAAGGCGCTGAAAAGCGGCAATTAAATAATGTATTAAATTAACCAAATTATGAATACTTGCGCTACATAGAGATATCAGATATCATTGAAATCGGTTGGCGTGATATTGAGTTTTTTTTTTTTAATTTTATTTTTGACAATCAATCTTTCCCAGTATTACTGCCATTGTCACGTAGTCAATAATATCTCAAGCGTCGTGCGATCATTTCAATATTAAGCATCGTATGAATCAATATTCTAACAAGATGGTGGATCCTCTGTTAGAACCATCCAGGGAGTTTTTGTGGCATCTCAGAATTTCATGCTCCGTGGTATTATCCACATGTATTCCATTCACTTCACTAATGCACAATAAACTAACTATATTACATAAGACACCACAGAATTTACACAATATAGAGTCAAATGACACAAGATTATGAATAAAATATAAAATACACTACATGACAGACTAAAATCCCGCAAAAAAAAAAACTGATGTGATATTGAGTTATTCTTATATTTGTTGTGTACATACTTAATGTCAATTTAAAACTTATATGGTTTTGATCTGGATGCGGTTGTCAGAACTAGACCAAATTGAAATGAGACCACACGGAAAATAGCCGCTTTTAAATAAAAAAGGTTCACCCAACAGAAAGTTCTAATGTAATAAACATTAAAAAAAGAATACAGTCGAATTGAGAATCACCTCCTTTTATTGAAGTCGGCAAAAAGAAGGATTAACTCAAAAATTTAATTTAGTGGGAAAAAACATTTGACCATGTTTACAAGGTCGATTTAAATACATCTTAAACATAAATAAAGCAAGCACTTTCAGTCCGTTCTAAAAGCAGGGATAAGTAATGTTATTAAAATGGAATTTGGTCCTTGTAGAAAATATCAAAATCATTGTAATAGAAATACTAAGAATTTTAAAAAGTTCGCAGTTAGTTCAGTTTTTTTTTTATAAAGCCTCTGCCCGCGATTTCGTCGTTTTGGAATAGTTCCTATGGACTAAAGCTGACATGCAGCGGAAGCTCTCAAGGGGGAAAAACCCAGATTCTTCATTGGTGCCCGGCTCCTATTAATCTTAGCGTGATGATATATAGCTTATAACCTGCCTTGATCAATGAGTTATATAACACTGAATTTTTTTTTCAAATTGGACCAGTAGTTCCTGAGATTACCCCCTACAACGTCACAAACTCACAAACTTTACCTCTTTATAATATTAATATAGATTAGCTTCTTCCCGCGACTTCGTCGGCTTGGAATAGTTACTTTGGACTAACGCTAAAAAAAAAAGATAAAATAAACCCTATTTTGAGACTTTCTTCATTGGTGCTCCGCTCCTATTGGTTTTAGCGTGATGATATATAACCTATAGCCTTCCTTGATAAATGAGCTATATAACATTGAAAGATTATTCAAATTGAACCAGTAGTTCCTAAGATTAGCGCATTGAACCAAACAAATAAACCCTCCAGCTTACACTATTAGTAGAGACTAGCTGTACCCGCGACTTTGTCCACGTGACCCCTTATTTAAAGAAACAGCGAGTAATAAAGACATCTGAATGTATTAAGTCCATTTACTTATCTACTTTCCTCTCGCCCTTAAGTCACGTCGTCATTAAAATTACAATAACTTTTGATAGAGTGAACCGATTTTAATGCAACCAAGACTATGTTATTCTCAAAGATATTCTTTATGATTTTCTTTGTGTGATTTTATTGTGAACTCATTATTTTAGCAGAGATGCGTGCTCATACAAACAGACAGACAGACATTTCTAAAGATGCTTGAAATGTATTTTATTTATTAATTCCTGGACACCTGTAACAATTTCTTTCAAGAAACTCACTCGTCTATACTAATATTACAAAAAAGTTTGTGAGTTTGTGACATTGTAGAGGATAATCTCAGGAACTAGTGGTCCGATTTGAAAAATTCTTTCAGTGTTATATAGCTCATTCATCGAGAATGGTTATAGGCTATATATCATCACACTAAGATCACAGATCACAGGTGCACAGATGAAAAATGTTTCAAAATCGGGATGTTTTTTTCCTTTTGAGAGCTTCTTCTTTGTGTGTTAGCGTTAGCCTAGAGTAACTATTACTACACGGGCGAAGTCGCGGGCAGGGGCTAGTAGTAATATAAAGTGAGAATACTGACCTGTTGCTGTCTTTTAAGTTTGGTGAACATTTGCTCGATAGCCTCACATGTCGCCGGTTCGGGAGCATGTTCCAATACGTAACGACCGGCATCGAACTCATTCGGTGGCGAGAAATACACATTTTCTATCTCCTTTAGCACCTGAAAAATATTTTTCACACTACATAAAGTCAGCACATTATTTTATTGATCAAGAACATTTAGGAAACGAACTTTAAAATGTCTACACTAAAAAAATAGACAAGAATCTCTTCCGTTGAACTTCATCAACTTAACAATTTTTTTTTTTTTCGAACTGACTACGCTATTGACCCAACAAGGTCTTAACAGCTTCACCGGACTACTAAGGCGAGTGCTTACGGCACTCAGCCGATTCTATTTGGGCAACTAGCTCAAGGGTGCACGGCACACCTCGACTTGGGCTGTTGCCTGATACATCCAATTCGCGATCTATCTGAGCTGATCTAAGCTAACTATTCATACATATATGAGTTGTTGGAGCATATATGTGTAGCAAGCATCCATACCTCAACAACTCATATATATTTCGTATCGGATAATCTTCCAAACTATTTCAGTTCGATAAGGGAAAGAAACAAAACCCTTCTACTTTCATGTGTAAGCGTGTATACGTGCACGTGCGTGGGGGTGATATGTGTACTGTTGTTGCAGTGATGTAAGAAATTGTGTGAGTATATCGCGCGAACAGCGCACTCAAGGGCTCCACGCCGAGGGATCGGGACTAGGCTTGAGCCGCTGCCGAGGGGGACCTAATCTGGTGTGCGGGAAAACTTAACAATATCTCATCAACTATACATTTCCTATTCGATTTTGAGGAATTATCTGGTGTATATTTCACAACCCTCCACTAATGACACTAAAATGAGATGTCCTTAAAATATCTCATGTACGATTAAAAAAAAAAACCATATTAAATACTTCAAAATCCAGTGTCATTATATTTGTCCATAACATAATCTGAAACTACTCAATCTTCATGGAAATTAATTAGCATTTATGTATTTTTTCATTTCTGTATGGCCTCTGCCTATGTAGGCAATTTCGCCAATATCAAGTGTGACCGACACACGTTTTAAATTTGATGCCAAATATTATTCAGTGTTACAATGTGGAATAATAATCTACAATAGCAACATATCAACATAGATAAATCACCAAAAGAGGATACATACTATATTGTGAGTACCACAGACACTATTTATAAAAATATATTGGAGCATTTATGTATAATTTGGTCCAACTTGAGAGATAGGATAATTTATATTTCGATTAATGACCTTAATATTATATTTTAATTATAAATTAAATTATTGTCAATGTTGATTATTGTTATTAATTGTAACTTCCAACAATCTCGAACAGATGGCGCTCTAAAGTAGTTTGTTGACAGGAAACTATAGTACCGCCTGTTATAGATATGTCATAGAATCACCACATTTTAATTTTGATTTTTTTTGAAAACCACTTAATTTACAGAGCGTGTGTTTTTATTCAAGCCCAATAATAACTAAGCCACAGCAGCACGTGGCCGAGCCAGCCAGTATAAATTAGTAAGTTATGAGGTATAATTTAAAAACATACTAGGAAATTGAAAACCTCTTTTTTTAAATCAGTTAATAAAAATATTTTAATTGCGTTGGTAATAATGTTCCTAACTATATTTAGAACTAGCTATGCCCATGACTTCCTCAGTGTAGAAACTTATGTAAAAAAACAATGTCCAATAAAGTCATCTGAATGTATTAACTCCATTTATCTATCTACTCTTCTCTCGTACTTAACTCCAATCGTCATCCAGATTACAATAACTTTATTTTTTTTTTTTTTTTATTGTAGCACTGCATAGTGACTGCACTATGCCTGATGGTAAGCACAGTACAATCCAAAATTAATAGTGACCACCGATTGACACACTGTCCATCGCCGGTCGCCACTATCATGCCGGCCTGTAATAAGCTGGATATGCCTGTGCGTATCTGCTGATCCCGAAACGCGACCCGTAGAAGCGAATCACTATTACGGGCTTTTTTGCCATATACATGGTGGTTGCGACTCAGTCGATCTGTAAAACCCTACCACCCCGCTATTGCCATTGCCTCGTTCGTTATTCAGCAGGGTACACCACGTGCAGGTGAGGTTGGCTTGGGTGTCTCAAGTCTTATGATGTTATTCGACACCCCTTACATCCCAACTTTTGATAGAGCGGGCTGATTTTAATGAAACAAACACTAAGTTATTCTCAAGGAAATTGTAATCGAATCGTATCGAAATCGTAAAGCATATTCTCGAGAATAACTTCTTCATTAAGAAAATTCTTGATGAGGTTTAATTGTGAACCCAGTTCTATAGCCGTGATGCATTCTCATACAAACAGACAGACAGGCATTTCTAAAAATGATTGAAATGCATTCTATTACTTATTTCTAGACATGGGCAACAATTTTTTTCACGAAAATCGAAAAAATACAGACTCCTTAGATTTACATTCTTATTATATGTATAGATAGAATAATAATAATGCCACATGTTATTAAAAGTATTAAATGTAATACCTTCAGAGGAGTAATTCTTGTATATTTTTATATTTGTATATATTCAGGATCTCGGAAACTGCGTCATCTATTTCCGTAAAACTTAATTTGTAGGTAGTTTCGGGGATGATAAATCGATCTAGCTACATTTTATTCATAGAAAACTTTTTTAATTGAGTTTTCAGGCAATGAAAAAATATAGCTAGAATATAAAGGTAACTTTCACCGCCCTGTCAAAACAATAATAGCTCAGATGGAAATCGATTGCTTCAAAAGTTCGTTTAACCGCAGTTCGAATCCAAGTGGCAACAGAATTATTTTTATTTGAAAAAATGTTAATTTTATGAGGCAAATCTAACAGTTTATTTTAATTTAAAAATGATTTTTAAAGAATGGAGCTAGGCACGCTGGCCCACGTACTAATATTAAATACCTCAAGATCAGCTGCAGAATGCGTGGAACGTAGTGATCGAGAGTTGACCCCTGGTGGTCCCAATCTATTCTCCAATGTATCGCCAGACAACATGTCTCAGAGTCTGGAATAAGATAATATACTCTTTTATTACCTTTCTAATCTTTTTTTTATATCATGGGAGGCAAACGAACAGGTAGTTAACTTGATGTTAAGTGACCACCACCATACATAGACACTTGCAACACCAGGGGAGTCGTGGGAGGGTCGGAGGAAAGGAGAAGGAGAGGTGGAAAGTGAGGAGAGGTGGGCCTCCGGTGCTCGCACTGGCCAAACGAAATGCAACAATGCAAGCACTGTTACTTCACGTCGGTTTTCTATGAGAGGGTGGCACTACCCCGGAAGAGCTGACCCATTCATGCTAAAACCAGTAATAGCTCAGCATATCTCTACCACAACTAAATATTGTTATTGTTGAAAATGACTGAGCCCCCCACATGTAAATAATATTTATGACTGAATTCTTGTCTCATCTCACTTTGTTGTATGTAAATACTTATCTTTACCCAACAATATGTATTTATTTTGTCTAAACATAACCAAAAACATGGAAAGTGGTGTACAAGACAACAACGTTTGAGGATTTAGAGCTTACCAAATATTTTAGAGTTGCTTTTGACTTTACACACAACTGATAAATTTAATTTATTTATGGTCAACAGACAAGCAGCATAATTGCTGATACGTCCATATCAGTGTTTCCCAACGGGGGCCCACGCTCAACAGGGTGGCAATCTGACATTTAAGGGCAATTTAGAAACGGACTCAACATGACTTTAAATCTTTCGCTTTGGGTTCTTTAAATGCAATGCTAGATATTCGGAGACAAATTTAATAAAAAAGAAATATTCTTAAAAAAAAGTCATAAATAATTATTACGTATAATTTCCTTTGACTTTACCAAAATATCAACTGAGTAATTAGACTCATCAAGTCAAGTACTTTTTCATATGTTTTGAAATTTTATCTACAATATTTTGGTAAGAATTTTATAGTGATTTCTTCCTAAAATTTATCATTTATATTAATATATAATAAGGGAACAAAACAATTTTAAATGGTTTCCAAAGGTTATGTTGTATATATGTTGTAAGGGTATGTATGGGGGCATACAAAATTTAGAAATGTTAAGGTGGATGATTGCTTTAAAAAGTTTGGGAAGCAATGGTCTATATTATACTGTGTCAAAATTTTTTGTCAGGTTTTGGTCACTACAAATGTTCACTTATTAAAGTGAGTCTATTAGTCCGGAGCCAGTTGTCGAGTCGGTTTTTAGAAGCATGTACAGAATTAGCGGATACTTTTTCGTCAGGCAATCGGTTCCAGTTTAGTACCATTCTATTACTGAGGAAATTATGTGCAATTGTTGTGTGTGAAAGTGTTTGACTTATTTTAGTTTGAGTTCCTCTTGTAGATCTTGTTGTGTTTCTTAAAATATACATTTCACGTAAGTATGGTAGGTTGTATTTATGAGTAACTATTTTGTATGTTTCTATGAGGTCACCATGAAGGAGTCTTTTAAAGGTAATTTAATAGACGTTTTGGTACTTGGGTATCAAATGCAATGCACAGGTTCGCCTTATCTATTTTCGTGAATCTAACCAAATCGAGATGAAACTGTTTTGTTTTAACTTAAAAATCATCAACTTGGTATTATACAATGTGTGCCTATGCCTATATTAATGGAAATGATGTGGTCTCACCAACCACTGCCAAAACACGTTCGTACTGTTTGTGTCTCACGTATATAATCAAACTAACAGAATGAAGACAGTTACACTTGCGAAACAAATACAGCGCGAGCCTGCCGCGGTAGTGGTCAGCGAGTACACTGCGTTTTGTATATTAGCAACTTGATAACTTTTAGTTTAAAACAAAACAGTTTCGCCTCGGTATGTTTAGTTTGGGTTAAGTTAGACTTGCAAAAAAACATCGGTCAGCGAGCGCGGTGTGTTTAATACGTAGGTACCGACGTTTTTTTTTTTACTAAAGCAAAAACATTACATTAATATGTGGACATGAATTGTTTTCTGTGAATAAATATAATAAAACACAATATATAAATAGTAGCAAAAGTGGTAGAATATGGGGATATAGGAAATAGCGGGTGTAAACAATAAATATGGGCGTACCTTATATGAATGATAAGTAAAAGGCTTAGAAACGTAAAAAAACTGAATGAAAAAATAAGAAAAAACGGCCAACAATAGAAATATATAGCGCTTACATAAATGGCTTTAAGTAATAGTGTACATACTGACCTGAGTGTGGATAAATATTAGAAAACTATTTTGAAAGGCAATATACGCCCAAGCACGAAGAATTCAACTTTGACGCATATTAGAATTGCGTAGTAATAATATATTATTCGTGTATATTTTGCGATTTTAGTTTTATAGCAGCAATTCCCAATTTCATCTGAGAATTTCTAAGTTACAATAAAATTGAGTCATTTTATGTACTTCAAAAAGTTCAAAGTTAATCAACTCGATTGGCATTTCACAACAGAGAATGACGTTTCCGTGATTTTGAAACGTTCAGTTGTCAGTTTTGACAGTAAGTAAAAATTAGTAACAGGAGTGGTTGCCAGATTGATTATATTTTTCCTAGATTGAGATTTACTTGTATTTTGCGGGACTATTAATTTCATGGCTTTGGTTTATTTATATTTGAATGGATGCTATATTCTTACACATCCATGACAGTCAGCAAGTACATGAGTAGTGTGAATTAGTAAGATACACGTCGTACCACTACTGTTGCTGCTACTATAGACTTTTCTTTCTACATCTGCTACTCTTCTAATTCATAATTTGTGATTTTTCATACCGAAGTAAAGCATGATTTAAGTGTTTATAAACGGGCATATAACGCTAGATCATTAGTCAATATGTAAAGATAATGAATGTTGTAAAATTTGTGTCTTTCCATAATAAGTAATAAAGCACCATGACAGAGCAGATTAATAAAGAAATATTGCAATTTTGAGAATTGTATTCCCAAAAAAACTGTAGAAGAAGATGTATATTGAATGAAAGTATATTTATGACACCCAACCGATTTAGAAAATTCTTCTATAATTATGTACATATTATAGGAGTCATAACACTGAAGTTTTAACTTCTTCTATGCCTCTCATTCTGTGGTTGAACGAGAAGTATACCGTACACAACCATTACCTTCGATTCTGTGACAAAATTATTTACAACAGTGTGACCACATCGTCGGTGGTTGAATAAAAATTAATTTATGTAATTAATGATGTTTATTTTTAACTTTATTACAATATATTGTTGGCAACACTGAAATAAGGAAAGAAAGGATTTGCAAAAAATATAGGAAAAAAAAATGTAGGAAAACTCTTATGTAATTATAAAATTAATAATAAAGGACAAATTGGAACATTTGTGCATTTTAACTAAAATAAAATTACACATTGGCTCGTAGGCTGAATAATATAATTTCTAGTGTCAATACACAAACCTTATAACAAAAAAGTTTAGTTAGTGCTTGACGTCATGCGAACGATGAGTATTTAGTGATTGTGATTTCATTTATTTAGTGGTGATAAAGACAATTATTGATGTTACTTGTGAAATAGCAGAAATGGAGACTGAATGGACAATAGAAGATATTATGCCTCCTCAGGTACGGCTAGAAAATTTTAACTGGGGCATTATTCGTAACTACTGTCACGGTTATTCCGCCATCTTTCCTTGTCCAAATCTATTGAATTACTGTTTTTATTCACTATCTAATATCAAATTTTGCATAATTATAGTTATTTACTTCCTCAATTAAATCTGCACTCTCGGACACAGTTGAATTGTGTTGGAAACAATGAACTTAGTTGAGAATGTCCGGCTTTAATACTTCTTTTTA
Source organism: Antheraea mylitta (assembly GCA_014332785.1). Lineage (NCBI taxonomy): Eukaryota > Metazoa > Arthropoda > Insecta > Lepidoptera > Saturniidae > Antheraea > Antheraea mylitta. The sequence continues at coordinate 963,220 of JACEII010000115.1, forward strand.
GCTGTTGCAATGCGGATCTTCAAAAAAATTCGAAGTTTTCCTTCTACAAATTCTTTTTAACTTTGTTACGTCCAATAACAATACTAATGTAGAGTTTTCTGTTTTATTATTATGTAGAAAAGTATTGTTTATATATTTGAGGACTTTATTTGAGCTAGATTTGTGTTACGATTTGTGGTTACCATGACAGGAATACGCTATTTCAGTAATGAATAGACGATACCATTCCCTTCATATCTTTATATAAAACCTCCTTAGTACATGTTCTTTAGAAAACATTAGACAAAAGACGAGTTTTTAGTGATTTTCAGACATTCGGAAGTTGTGCCACTTTCCATCTAATTTCGCAATAACCTATCGTACAGAAAGTTTATGATATTACATGTCTTTGTGTTAGAAATCACTAGGATGACACTATTGAGTGTTTGTCTAAAGACTAATTTAATTTACAAGTAAGCATGAATAGAGTTAGTCTGTGAATCAATTTGTTGCCTTGAAATTTGAATCCTTTCTCTTTATGTTATCCTGGTAGTTATGTTGTATGGGTATATATAAACAATGTAGAAATTATTAATTAATATAGCTGTTTTATATTCAATTTATATATGTAAGAATAAAATTTTATAATTATTAATTCAGTGAAAGTAGGTTCTTAATGTACATTTATCTCAAATACATTTTATGCAAATCTTGACCAAGTTTCAGTGTCTCAATATTTTATAGAAAAAGAAACAAAATTGTACATCTTGTAATTAAAGAAGTTTGTTAGTGTGGAAAGTAATTTTGCTTCATTTGAACTGCTTTCACCGATTAGATAGAGAACGGTGATAGATATAAAAATTAGAGATGATGTGACAGGGGAGAGTGGAAGAGAAAAAATGTGTTGTGCCGACCCTACTTAAGGGCAAAAAGATGATGAAATTGCATGTAATCAAATAAAAGATGATGTGTTTGAATTTCTCTGCTATCACATATTTTCTCATCTTTATATAAAAAAAAATTCTGTATGTGTATATGTCACTGAACTCCTCCTAAACGGCTGGACCGAATTTAAAATTACGTGTGCGTGTTCCAGTCAGTCCGAGAATGATTTAGATTCACAATTAGACCTGGTAGGTGGTGTTGTGGTTGATTCTAGGATTCTTTTCATTATCAAGGCAGGACAACGTCCGCCCGACCTGTTAGTAACAATCTAAAAATTGTTCAATTTAACAGATCCAACTTGGCTTCATATGCCAGCAATTTATGTATGTTGGTAGGACTTACTGAAAGTCTACCTAGCTAGTTACCAGTCTGTAATTGACAAGCAGTCTCCAACCACCTGTTGGTGATTCCTAGCAGCTGTAATTGAAGAAAAGTATTTAAAGAACTATGTAGAACCATATTGTCATTTGACACCAGGTGAAACTGTGGTCAAATATTAAACCTTATGAAGTGTACAGAAACCTACCATATGCAGGCCAAGCCGGGACAAACAAGCGTCTAGGATTTCTTTATCATAGGAGGCAAATGAATAGGTGTGTCACCTGATGTTAGGTGATCACCACTATCCATATCCAAGGGGAGTCGCAATTGTGTTGCCAGCTTGTGTTTGGGAGAGGGAGGGATAGGGAGTTTTGGATTTAGGGAGAGGGAGGTGGTCATTGGCTCTCTCACTGACGTAAGGAAACGCAATAATGCAAGCAAAGCTACTTCACATCAGTTTTCTCTGAGAGGGTGGTATTACCCGAGGGCAAGCAGACCTGCAGAAAATTGTTAAAAAACTAAACAACGAAGTCTCTAGTTATATTTTGTTCAACAAATATAATAAATCACTTATCCTAAGGATGAAAAAGTTTTCTTAGGAGTCTGAATATGACCCACAGTATTTTAAGATGCCTTTTTCTATGTATAACTGACCTCTTTACATACATAATAAATTCATATGTTATTCAGAATGACTATCTCCTTTGTATTGGTTTTGGTTTACATTACTTGTAGTATTCAATGTTCTCTTATGTGTTTTTATTTCACAGAATTGTGGTTTAGGTGAGTGTGCCAGCTCTGCTGTGCTGTGGGTGTGAATCCCACACACAACAGTTATTTGTGTGACCCACAAATTGTAGTTTGTGTAATTATTACTGGTTCTTTGTATGTTTATGAGGTCTCCTATGATATGGTTTTGAAGTCTAGGCGTAACAGTATAAGTATATAGCTATAGTCATTTGTGATACAATTACATAGGTTATATTTTTATATGTTTTATATATAAATTACTACTGTACATATGACACTGAACTCCTCCTAAACGGCTGGACTGATTTTGATGTGTTCAAGAATGATTTAAATTCATAATTAGATGCGATAAGTGCCATTACCATCTTATTTTAGATTTTTTTTTTTTTTTCAAGAAAGCACAGGCAGCAGGACTACTTATTACAAAATAAAATGAAATAAAGCTTAATTACACCTGATAAGGAGTTACAGTTAATTGGATAACATAAAAATCCTTCTAATATATAGGCATAAAAATATTTAGACATATATTTTATGGAAATTGATCAAAGGATGTCCTACTTTATCATTTCTAAATATACATGGATCTTCTACAACATACATAATGAAAATACAGTTACTTTGAGATTCAATGATGGCAAAACTACTGAATGTATCTTCATAGGAATATGACCATTCAATTAGGATTTTTTCGTAGGATACTTGGTTTTTGGATTCCATTGCCAATTCGTTTTAAATAATGCACAACAACATTCAGTTCAGTATTCGGTTACAGTCCAAACAAAATTTTTTTGGATTCCATTGTCCTTTGCCAATTCTTTTTAAATAATGCACAACAAAATTCAGTTCAGTATTCGGCTACACTAAAATTTTTACGTGTACTGAGTGCAGAATAAAAATTTAACATATGACATTAACACACCTTTGGATGAAAAAAGCTAATTTTATAATAATACTGGCCCTTCCTGTAGACATTGTTCTACTTTGGTAATAAAAAAAATCCTAAAACTCAACCGCAGCGCCACCTACAGAATCCAATTGTGGATCTAAACCATTCTCGGGTCCACTGGAACACACAGACAAAATGTCATAAAAATCGGTCTAACCGTTTAGGAGGTGTTCATTGACATACACATGTACAGAAGAAATTTATATATAGAGATGTTAACGCTATTATCTGTTATGCTATTGATTTTATTATACCCAAGCCCGAAATTACAGTTATATCCAGAGCGGCGAAAAACATTGGTCCGACACAAAATACATATAGGAGTTGTTGAGGCACGCATGCTTGGTACACATGCATGTTTTAATAACTCATATACGTATATTTAGATAGCTTAGGTTAGCTCTGATAGTTCGCGATTTTTGCAAAAAACAGCCCAAGCCGAGGTGTGCCGTGCACCCTTGAGTGACTAACCCAAACATCCCAAATCGGCTGAGTGCCTTCAGCGCTCGCCTCAATAGTTTGGTGAAGCTGTAAGGACCTTTCCAGGTCAACAAACAGCGTTTCCATTTCGAAACAAGAAAAACATTAACGAGGGCTATAAATGATTTTTTTTTTAAAGCAGCAAGTGACATCGTTAACCAGCCTGGATTCTGGCGTGCGGCCGCTACCGAGCAGCCCGGCATACGCTGCCGAGAGGGATGCATGCTTAAACTACTTCTCAAGATGGAACGAAACAGACCAAGTAATATTCTTCCAAAACCTTACATCTTGTTACACTTATGATCAGGCAACAACCCAAGCCGAGTTGTGCCGTGCACCCTTGAGCTAGTTATCAAATAAAATCGACCAAGTGCCTTAAGTGCTTCCCTTAGTAGTCCGGTGAAGCTGTTAAGACCTTGCTGGGTCAATAAGGTAGTCAGTTAGAGAAAAAAAAAGTTACACTTATGTACAAATTCAAAGCCGTTTGCACCAAAAGAAATTGACTCATGTGAAATTGGTAGAGATTTATTTAAGCCCGCATGGCAAGGTATAATCTTTAAGTTGAAAATCTGTCGCCAATCACCTATGTGTGAGTTTTGGCAGCAGCATTTGAAAGTTAGTCCATCTAATTTTAGAATATTTACCATCTAAGACTACAAATGTCATTTAACAGTGGGAGAGATTGGGATCAAACACTAAAATCTATGAAGTATTTAAAAATATCTATTCGTCCACCACACCACAGTTACACCTAAACCGTATAATGCTGTAGTCACATTTAGTTTGTAGATATCCTCCTTTTGTTTCGCTTTGTAATCTAGTTGTAGGTGGTTTTTGTAGGTGGTAAAGCCACGCTGAAGCAATTACTGGTTTCAGCATGAATGGGTCGGCTCGCCCTAGGCACTACTACCCTGTCATAGTAAACCGACATAAAAGAATAGTGCTTGCATTGATGTTGCAAGTGTCTATGGACGGTGGTGACCACTTAAGATCAGGTGACCCGCCTGTTTGTTTGCCTCCTATAATATAAAAAAAAGTTCTAATTTGTCCAATACGGAGTTCTCAGCTTTCTGTTTTCGAATTGAAAATTCTCCTTTAACCTGACGGTCCTTTACGGAATCACCGGACATTTTAGGCGAGCGCTTAAGGTTCTCATCCGTATGGCAATGAGCTCAAGGTAGCCGAATCTCTGCTTCAGCTGTAGCCTGAAATGCAACAATCACAAACTAAACTAAGCTTCTCATTAAATGTATACGTCAGTAATTTCCAGTCTGATAATTTTGGTTACAACTAACTAGTCAAGAAGGTCTTTTAAAATGCTGCATGCACGTAATGTGTGCAATATGCTGGAGGGCTCAAAGTGTAGGAGAACGGATCTGAGACGCGGCCGACGAGTGTTGCAGTGAATGTGCTGCAGCGAAAATGACCACTTGACCACAACGGCATGATCTGTGGTTATGCGGGTGTGGGTTCTATCACGCTGTGTTTAAAAAGTCTGAGGGAAATGAATCGTTCGCTACACTTCTCAGTGGAGGAATCGGTAAAGATGTTTTTCCGCGATCATTTTTAAAGCTGTCACTAACGTCTTAAGATGGTGTGATCAGACGCTCAGAAACACGTTTTATAAACCTTTCAATAAAGGTAGGTAGAACACTTTAAAAGCCTGATGTAACTATTCGAAGGAATCGACAAGTTCAAGATGGCTGATATTTTTTAGAACTGCATTTTTCATTCAATTAAAACTTTGCTTATATTAAATAAGTTTACTTATAGGGTGTAACAGTATTGAATACTACAAATAAACATTGTTATAATAATTATTTTTGTGATTCCAGGTGGAGTTTGTGGAGCAACTGTTGGCACGCATGTGTCATTATCAGCACGGACACATCAACGCATACCTGAAGCCCATGCTCCAACGTGACTTCATCAGTATGCTGCCCAGTGAGTACATGAAAACCATTAAAATGGCAGTCATGTCCAAATAGATTTTGACTAATATATCCGTATTAATATTATAAAGAGGTAAAGTTTGTGAGTTTCAATTTCGGGGTAATGTCTAATGCTAGTGATTATTACATCTGACTAGAGACTTTATTCAATGCATGTGACGTCACATTTTCCGAAACATTGTTCTCACGTTTTCGCTTTGGTATACTTTGATATTATTGTTTTTAGATAATATAGAATGTGACGTCAAATCAAAGCTTGACTAAAAGTAGATTTTGCTTTTTTCACCTGCATCAATATAGATTTTACCTATGCTTCGAGTATGGCACACTTTCCTGGATTAATGGTATTTTATGTTTTTCTGAACCCCTAACAACATGTGTGCAAAATTTCATTGCAGTAGGTTGAGTAGTTACCAAAATTAAACATGCCTTAACATGCCTTTAAAAACTGACTCGACAACTGGCTCCGGACTAATAGACTCACTTTAATAAGTTAACATTTGCAATGACCAAAACCTGACAAAAATTTTCGACACAGTATGATATAGACGTATCAGCAATTATGCTGCTTGTCTATTAACTATAAATAAATAAATAATAACAAACTTACATTTGCGTTATTTAGGATGACAATTAAAGCATATTCTTTCAATGTAAATAATGACTTAATTGTTTGTAAATATCATAGACGCTGGCTGCAAATTTAAAAGAATTTTGAAGAAAAAAGAGTGCATTCACGTGTGGTAGAAGTGAAGCTTAGTATTCTGTAGTATACTTAGTATTTTGTTAGTAGAATGAGATGGATACACTATGGATGTGGTAAATACGGCATCATTTTGTGCTATAGTCACGACGACCCAACAGAAAATAATGTGCTATTGATTTCAATGTTTCTCTCTCTCCCTCTCTTTCTTTGTATTTCGAGTATACTAATAATATACTACCTCATTCTCTCACAGCCTAAAACCTATGTATACTTATATTTTTTTTACTCTTCTTCGTTTCATAAAATACAATTTACACCGTCCCGAAGTTCACTTTTCATTAAAAAAATCATAATTTTTAACTATTGTCAATCCTATGCACCGTGACTGTTTAAATAGTCACGACCTTCAATCGTGTGATAGTTCATGGTCACATTTAACATATCAAATAATAACATCAAAACAAATTCTCATACACAACAAAGATAACCTAAGTTAAAGTTTATTCTAAAACTCTCAAAAGTATGGGTACAAATTTGAATAAACCTGGGTTGAATGACCGGTGAAAAAGCCTGCGGGCAGCGTTCCGGAGTTTATAACCTTCGATTATAAAACGGACAATTAACCCTTTGGGTTCCTTCAAACTTGGAAAAATTATCCTTTGTTAGTTCATTGGCTTCACTTTTACTACACCCGACGATCATTGACACTGTACTTTAAGATAGACGAGTAGAGGATTGCATATAATTTTTGTAATTCCTAGATAATTAGGTCAAATATTAAGCACCTATTTTTTTAATTGATTAAGAACGAGTATTAAGTACTGAGTATCCTGTAAAAATATTGCTAACGAGTAACCAGTCGCCCAGTATATTGCCAATTTATGCTACACAGGGGAGATAAACAATAGCCGACGAATTAACATATTTATTTTATTCAAAGAGAACACCTCGACGAGACTTGGGAGTGTTTAATTCGTATCTGAATTTCAAATACCCTTGATACACTTTCAGAGTTTCAATTCTCTTGAATATCAATGATGAATTTTTATCTCTTATAGGTGTCTGATGTACGGCGATTTGTATATATTTACATTGGTTTTATGTTGTCCTGGTACATGATTTTGTGTTTATTTTGACTTTGCGAGGGACTATTGAGATAGTGAGAGCGTGTGATAATAAAGATTGGAGATTATTGTGTGTTTGTCTTTTTGTTTTATATATCTTCACACGTAAATTAGTTAATGTAATTCTAATTCTACATATACGTAAGCAGAGTTACAGTATTCTGGCACAGGCACAGGGATAGATTAAATCTACATTATAATCAGACCGTAACCGTTGAATCGCACCTTAGGTATGAGCGGGAAAGTAGGTTATAGATGGTAGAGCCACGCTGAAGCTATTAAAGGTTTCAGCATGAATGAGTCGGCTCGTCCGGGGTAGTACCACCCGACTCACAGAAACACCGACGTGAATTAACAGTGCTTGCATTGCTGCGTTTCGTTCGGTTGGTGAGAGCGCCGGAGACCCATCTCTCCTCCCCTCCCCTCCCCTCTCCTCTCTTCTCCTTTCCCCTCTACTAACCCCTCTTCCTTTCTCTCCGTTCCCTCAAACACAGGCTGGCAACGCACTTACGACTCCTCTGGGGTTGCTAGTGTCTATGGACGGCGATGATTGCTTAACAACAGGTGACCCGCGTGATCGTTTGCTTCCTATAGGATGTTTTAAAAAAAAAAGTGGGAAGTGGGAAATAAGGGTATGAACTCACATAAGACTCGTAATGTCAGATAGAGCGAACCGATTTTAATGAAAAAAAGAGTGAATGTTACTCAAAGATATGCTTTATGATCTTGTCACCAACGTAGTACTATGGAAGTGATGCGTATTCATACAAACAGACAGACATTTATAAAATTGATTGAAATGTATTGTATTACTTACTAGCCTCTGCCCGCGACTACGTTCGCGTGGAATAGTTACTTCCGGCTAACGCTAACACGCAGCGGAAGCTCTCGAGAGGAAAAAAACCCCGATATTTAAATATTCTTCAATGGTGCTCCGCTCCTATTGGTCTTAGCGTGTTGATATATAGCCTATAACCTTCCTAGATAAATGAGCTATACAACGTTGAAAGAATTTTTCAAAACGGACCAGTAGTTGATGAGATTACCCCCTACAACATCACAAACTCACAAACTTTACCACTTTATAGTAGTAGTATAAATTCCTATACAACTGCAACATTTTTTTTTACAAAATTCTAAAAAATACTAAAAATGTATTTGTAATAACACTGCATACGTTTACTATCTTATTGGATGTATAAATATAGAACCAAATAACACAAGATTATGAATAAAATATAAAATGTACTACATGACAATCTAAGGTCAACAAAAAAAAGTGTGTATGTACTTATGTAGACGCGTTAGAATTTATACTTCTTTGGCTTAACAAGATAAAAATCTTTTCAAAAATTTTATCTTTCGCCTTATTCTACGTTCGTAGAAAAAACGACATTAACAATAGAATAATGGTATTTAATACATTGGAAGTTTTAATACAAAGAAATTCAAACAACAAATATAAAGAGACAAAATGTTCACTATAGCTAACTTCAAGGTGTTGGTTTTTCGTGACGGTGTGCGCGCGCATCGTAATAATTTCTGGGTGTGGGTTGTCGTGACTGACTCCCCCGCGCACCGTAATAACTTCAGGGTGTCGGTTTTTCGTGACGGTGTGCGCGCGCATCGTAATAACTTCTGGGTGTGGGTTGTCGTGACTGACTCCCCCGCGCGCCGTAATAACTTCATGGTGTCGGTTTTTCTTAACGGTTTTTCTTAACTTCAGGGTGTCGATTTTTCCCTAACGCGCCAAAAGAAGAATAACTTCAAAGACTCCATGTTTAAACTTACAAGAGAGAATATTGTTAATTGTTGCAGAGAAAGGTTTGGATCACGTCGCCGAAAACATACTGTCGTATTTGGACGCGAGCTCTCTATGCGCCGCCGAACTCGTCTGCCGGGAATGGTTACGGGTCATATCGGAGGGAATGCTCTGGAAGAAGCTCATCGAGAGGAAAGTCCGAACGGATTCGCTGTGGCGAGGGCTCGCCGAACGCAGAGGATGGTGAGAACTCCCCTTATATATTTATGCTTCCCTGGTACTTGCATGTTCATAATTTCTTAAGGTCTCCAAATACCCCATATAAAGAGGATGATAAAACACCCTTTAAGTAATTATGTACTCCTGGTACCTGTATGTTCAATATGTATTTAGCGTATATCTATTTTCGTCAAGTAAGAAGACTAAAAACCATTACTCTCCATGCAACTCTTTCTTTCTCCCTCTCTCTCTCTCTCTCTCTCTCTTTGTAATTTATGTTTTATTTTTTAAATATAAATAATGTAAATCAGGATCAATTTGATTTATTAATATAAGAAAAGTATCCATTTATTAAATAATTAGCGGGCCGATATTTTCCCGCCCTGATAATAAAAAAAACCTTTACAAATTATATACCTAAACGTTCCTCACGAATCACTATATCTACTGGTGAAGACTGCATGAAAATCCGTTCAGTAGTTTTTGAGTGGCAGAGGACTTTGTTTTATACTGTTTGTAATTATACAAAAACATGCTAGTTAAATAAAAAAACAATACCAAAAATAAAAAGTTATGATTAAATTTCCACACGTCCGAGGCTTACAATCCAATAGATAGACAGAGAAAGAGAGAGAAATTCTCACGGAGGAGATATAACGCTTTTTTCCTTACGTAATGATTCCTGCCACTCAGCTCTTACCATAAATAGGAACGTGATTATGATTCTCAAACGAATCCTGAAAAAACCTTTAAAGAACGCTAAATGTTGGTTGTGATTTTGCACCTCTGTCTTGATAGTCACGTCCATATAGTCCGGTCAATTTAGACATTCGAAGTTACCTAAATTCCCGCCAAGCTGAAAATCGGTAAGATTGTTTAAAATATCATTAAAAACAAAATCTGAAAAGCAAAACGGTAAGTTTTATCATAAAAATACCTCAGACAAAAATTGTAGATCATAAAATTATCTACAAAAAATTGATTTATACTTTTTTTTCTACGAACCACCGTTTTTGAGATATAACGATTCAAAAAGTTGTAATCGTCATAATATGCACAAGTTTTTTTTATTTTTTATAGAAGCACGACAAAGTGACTGCACTAAGCCTGATGTTAAGCATAGTAAAATCCAAAAACATCGGCAACCACCGAGAGACAGATTATCCATCGCTGGTCGCCGCTGTCATGCCGACCCTAATGACGAAAGTGGCCCGGTACTGGATATGCATAGGCTGATCCCGAAACGCGACGCGCAGAAGCGAGTCACTATGACGGGCTTTTTCGCCATATGCATGGTGGTTGCGACCCAGTCTGGCTGTAAAACCCTACCACGCCGCTCTCGTCATTGCCTCGTTCGTTGATCAGCAGGGTGCACCACGTGCAGGTGAGGTTGGTTTGGGTGTCTCAAGTCTTAAGATGTTATTCGACACCCCTTACACCCCAAAAGTTTCCTCGCCACCCGCCATCAGTGTACTTAGCGCGTTTTTTTTTTAATGTGTTTTCCCAGTAAGCCTATTCCCGGTCAGTTTTGATCCTGTTTAATTTGAAACTATTGAAAAATAATGGATATTAGCAGGATTGAAAAGATAAAGGCAATTTAAGTTAAAAAAAAGTAGTGAAATTTAATCGTCTAAGTCGTAACTTTACCAAAATCTTCTTCTTGTTCTTCTTCTTGATCTTGTTCGTCTTGTTCTTGTTCTTCCTGTTCTTCTACATCTTCATCCTGAGTGCATGTAAACTGCGTTAATAGCGATGTATCGCATGTTGCCTCGTTGGAATCAAACGGATCCTCTACTGTTGGTGATTCAATATTAGAGCACAACCGGCCTTGACAATGTGTACATGCCGAAGAACAGAACAGTCCGCCTTTTTTGCAACCACATTTAGCACTGCATCCCTTTTTGAAGTTGCAAAAAATCGGGTTCAGCAGTTTTTCCGGCGCAGGTGGAAGTAAAGTGTGCGCTGGTTCTAATGAATTGTTGACCAACTTCCAACCCCAGTCTGTAGGGTCTAGCTGATAACCAAGCCACACTTGAACTTAGTAATGTACCCTAAAAAGATGTCGATGAGCAGCAACTGAGGTTGGAGGAAGACAAGCTAATTGTACTTGTTTTTTACTTTTGGTGTTTTTAACGAAACATGCATATCTATACTTATCTAAGCAGGTGGTTTCATTAGTTTCATTTTACCTGATATTCTTATAGTTATAACTTATGTATATTTTATATTAGTGGTGTAAGTTACAATGACCGATAGAAAAATATTTTAACATATATTACAACTATAGAGATGTATATATACGTGGCGTACTCATGCGTATTATAACGATTACAACTTTTTGAATCGTTATATCTCAAAAACGGTGGCTCGTAGAGAAAAAAGTATTAATAAATTTGTTGCAGATAATGTTATGATTTACAATCATTGTCTGAAGTATTTTTATGATAAAACTTACCGTTTTGCTGAAAACCGCGATAAACTCATTTTTTTTTACCTTTTTTTGACCTTGAATAAATTTTTTTCCTTACAGGGGAAAGATGGGGAACTTCCAAATTTTATTTTTAAGCATATTTTAAACAATCTTACCGATTCTCAGCTTGGTGGGAATTTAGGTAACTTTATTCTTATTTTTTGGTGTAATTTGACCGGACTATAGGATTTCCGCAGTGACTACTTAAAAAAAAGCATGGAGTTTTTGGCAGGATTTTAGTCTGTCATGTAGTGGATTTTATATTTTATTCATAATCTTGTGTTATTTGACTCTATATTTTGTAAATTTGGTGATGTTTTACGTAATATAGTTAGTTTATTGTTCATAAGTGAAGTGAATGGAAAATAATACCACGGAGCATGAAATTCTGAGATGTCACAAAAACTCCCTGGAAAATTGTAACAAGGGATCCACCATCTAGTTACAATATTGATTACGACACGACACGACGCTTAATATTGAAATGATCGCACGACGCCCATAATATTATTGACTACGTGACAATGGCAGTAATAATCTGTAAGATTGATTGCCAAAAATAAAGTTAAAAAAAGCATATTAATAGTTTGTGTTACCTTATTAATGAATATTTCCTTGTGAACAGGATACAGTACCTCTTCAAACCGAAGCCAGGTTGCCAGCATCCGTCCCACTCATTCTATAGACAATTATACCCGAAAATAATTAAGGACATACAATCAATTGAGGACAATTGGAGAATGGGAAAACATAATTTACAAGTGAGTATTGTTTTTAATAACATCGACTCAGTTTTATTTATATGTATTACTAGTCTCTGCCCGCGACTTCGTTCGCATGGAATAGTTACTTTTGGCTAATGCTAACACATAGCGGAAGGTCTCAAGAGGAAAACAATCCGGATTTTGAAATAGTTTTCATTGGTGCTTCACTTCTATTGGTCTTAGCGTGATTATGTATAGTCTATAACCTTCCTCGATAAATGAGCTATGTAACAGTGAAATAATTGTCAAATCGGACCAGTAGTTCCTGAGAGTACTGTTAAAAACCTCTTTGATTTGTATAATTTTAAATGTATATTGTTCTAAACAAAAAAATATATTTCTATGTCAGTCTTGGAAAAAACAGTGTGAATAATAAATGTCTTCTAATTTGCAACTATATTATTTTACATATAAAATCGTCTAGCGACAACAGAAATCGAACCTGGGAACCTGCCCAAGTTACTTATCGACAATCACTAACGCAAATAGAAAACGGAAAAATGTATGGAGACAACATATCTGAACGAGATATATCACGTGATATAGCGTGAGTTTATCATGCGTGTGCAAACAGACAGACAGACAGACATCTCTAAAAATGATTGATATGTATTTTATTACATTCTAGCTGAGGGTAGGGGAGGGGTGATGGGTCTCCGGCGCTCTCGCTAACCGAACGAAACGCAACAATGCAAGCAGTTCAGTCGGTGTTTCTGTGAGTGGGTGGTGCTACCCCGGATGGCGTGGCTCTGCCTACTTTTAAATTATTGGTCTTTATTGTAATAGTATAGATTACACGGAGTTTTTGGCGGGATCTTGGAATGCCACCTAGTGGTCTTTATATTTTATCCATAATCTTGTGTTATTTGACTCTATATTGTGTAATGTCGGTGGTGCTTTACGTAATATAGTTTGGTTATTGTGTACAAGTGAAGTGGATCGGAAATAATACCACGGAGCATGGATTCTGACTTGCTATAAAAACTCCCTAGAGAGTTCTAACAAGACGGCCACCGTCTTGTTAGTTCATTGAAGTTATATCAATAAGCTTGTAAAATCGTTATTCACTTTACAATGCCAGTAATGGTCTACTGAATAGAAGACTGATTGCCAAAAATAAAATAGAAGAAGAAGAAGATATTACTCGACTATTCTGTGATTGTAAGAGAATAAGTTTTTTAATTGTGTTGTGTTTTTTTTTCTTTTACAGAGGATAAACTGCAGATCGGAAAACTCAAAAGGTGTTTACTGTTTGCAATATGACGATAACAAAATTGTGTCAGGTCTGAGGGATAACACGATAAAAATATGGGACAGGAAGACGTTACAGTGTGTTAGGGTAAGTGTGTGATTGATTTTAACACCTTTTTTTTCATACAAAGACACCTACTTACCAGATTTTTTTGTTTAAAATAAGTGTAACCAGAATACATAAAAAAATGAGCCGTCACGGGACGCATGGCAGATCTGAAAAACATGTAATAAAATTAATCAACAGTCATTATTTTATGGAACAAATTTGTAATACTTTATCTTTTCATTATGCTATAGCTGATTCCTGTCGTAATCCGTTCTTTTATGCATATAACTTATACAAAACAATTTCGATGTTTCACATCTGCCAGGCGTCCCGTGACGGCTCAAGTTTTTTTTTAAGCTGACGATGTGAATACCCAAGTAAAAAAAAGGCCAAACTAATGTTATTATATGACTTAATCCTTTATTATTGTTATGCTTAACCCTCATGTTATTATTAATGTTCTGAGTTTTATATACTACCATTACAACAAATAGACTGTAGGTGGTAGAGCCCCGCTGAAGTTAATTTTGGTTTCAGCATGAATGGGTCGGCTCCTCCGGGGTAGTACCACCCCTCTCACAGATAACCGACGTGAAATAACAGTGCTTGCATTGTTGTGTTTCGTTCGGTCAGTGAGAGAGCCGGAGGCGCACGTCCTTTCCTCTTTCCTTCTTTCCCTTTCCTTCCCCTCCCCCTTCTCCCATATACAGGCTGGCAACGAACTTGCGGCATCCCTGATGTAGCTAGTGTCTATGGACGGTGGTGATCACTTAACATCACGTGACCCACCAGTTCGTTTGACTCCTTTGATATAAAAAAAAAAAATGTGTCAGCCAAGATAATTAAAAAAAATCTAACCTAAGCCTTCCTCGTGAAACACTATATCTAATGGTGTAAACCGCATGAGAATCCGTTGAGTAGTTTTTGAGTTTATTGTGAACAGACGGACAGACGTGGCAGCACTGTGGGATACAGAAAACCGACGTGAAGTAACAGTGCCTGCATTATTGCGATTCGTTCAGTCAGTGAGAGGAGGCCTATCTTCTCCTCCCCTCTCCTCTTCTTTCCGCCCGTTCCCCTTTCCCTCTAAACACAGGTTGATAATGCATTTGCAACTGCCCTGGTGTTGCTGATGTTTATGGACGGCGGTAATCAGTTAACATCTAGTAAGCCGCCTGTCCGTATGCCTCCTATATGATATAAAAAAAAAAGTTACACTTTGTAGAGTGTGCACAGGGATTACATAATATTATTCCACCATCCCCATTCCATTATAGGACGACTAGACACCGTGATGGTTTCCGCCCTCATGTGGTCGATATTCCCGTAATTCGTACGAAGCGATTTGCTTCCACATTAATTATACGTATGGTTAAGGAGTAGAATTCACTCCCGGTCTCTGTCTTCCCGACATCTTACAACTTAGGATTCTTCAAGAGTAGAGTGAATAGGCATTTAGTAGGTAAGCGCGATATATCGTCGGCCTCATCATCACTTACCATCAGGTGAGATTGTGGCCAAGCGCGCGACCTGTCTAATTATAAATAAAAAAGAGAACTTTCTTTTATATTTTTTGTAGTGATACGTTGTAAACTTTACCTGATGTCCGGTGTTATGTGTGTTTCCAGGAGCTGCAAGGTCACACGGGGTCGGTTCTCTGCCTTCAATACGATGAACGGGCAATAATATCTGGTTCATCGGACAGTACAGTTCGAGTATGGGACGTGAACACTGGTGCCATGCTGAACACCCTCATACACCATTGCGAGGCTGTGCTGCATCTCCGGTTTTGCAACGGGATGATGGTCACCTGTAGTAAGGTTAGCTAACTAGAACATTTTCTGTCACAGCCAAAAACGTATACAGCGCGACTGGTTAGTTGCCAGCAATATTTTTACAGGATAATCATTAATCGATTCTCGTTCTGAATCAATAAAAAAAAATTGGTGTCTAATATTTGACATAATTATTTAGAAAGAAACAAAACTGATATACACTTAACATTAGGTGATTTACGCAAAAACGAACTGGTGTAATATAATAGGAAAGCAATGAATCACTCCGCGCACTTCCGCTCGCTTCCCTTTGTTCGACCGTTCGGCGTTCCCACGATAAGCAGCTATCTATATTTTTTTTATCTCGAAAAAAAAAAAAAAAACGATAAGCAGCTACGTAATGACTAACCTTAAAAGGCGTCCCTTTAATGTTGTTAATTGAAACTAATTGTATTTTTTCGTATCCGATTAGGCCTCCCTCGGCAGCGTCTCAAGCCTAGGTTCGATCCCTCGGTAGGGAGCCCTTGAGTGCGTTGCTTGCGCGATACGGTGACACACAAATATACATTACTGCTACAACACTACACGATCAACCCTACACACATGCACGCCTACACGCTTACACATGAAAGTGGAAGGGTTTACTTTTTTCCCTTATCGAACTGAAAAACTTTCAATTTTCCAATAATAAATATATGGAGGAGTTGTTGAGACGTGTAGCTTGGTACACATAAACGTTAGCTAAGATAGGTCGCGACTTTGCATGCAACAGGCAACAGCTAAGCCAAGGTGTGCCGTGCACCCTTGAGATGGTTGCCAAAATGAAATCGGCTGAGTGCCTTAAGCACTCGCCTTAGTAGTCCGGTGAGGATGTTAAGAGCTTGCTGGATCAATAGCGTACTCATTTCGAAAAAAAAAAAAAATCGTTTAAGAGTATCGTTCCCTTACTTTAAAAGGTTTTAGAAAAAACTAAGGTTTTCTTTGTTGTTTATTAGTATTTGTTTTGATATTATTATTTTACATGTGACTATGAAATACCAATCTTTTGATTGAAGGGTGCTAAACTTTAAACGGTCACCTGGACACGCGATAGATGGACCAAAACATTTGATGCGTTGGAAAAAAACGTTTAATTTTTTTTAACTTGATTTTTGGCAATTAATCTTTCAGATTATTACTACCATTGTTGTGTAGTTAATAATATTACAAGCGTCGTGTGATTATTTCAATGTTGTAACAAGATGGTGAATCCCTTGTTAGAATCTTCCAGGGAGTTATTGTGGCATCTCAGAATTTCATGCTCCATGGTATTATTTTCCATTCACTTCACTTATGCACAATAAACTAACTACTTTACGTAAAACACCATCAAATTTACAAAATATAGAGTCAAATAACACAAGATTATGAATAAAGTTACAAATCCATTACATGACAGACTAAAATCCCGTCATAAAACTCCAAAACGTTACACTGGAGGTGGTAGAGCCACGTTGAAAATATAACTGGTTTTAGCATGAATGTATCGACTCGTCTCCGATACTACCACAGAACACACAGAAACACCCACGTGAAGTAACAGTGCACGCATTGTTGCGTTTCGTTGGGTCAGTGAGACCGCCGGAGTCACCACTCCCCTCGCTCCTCCTTCCACCCTCCTCCCCATACCCTTTCTCATAAACGCAGGCTGGCAACGCACTTGCAACCCTCCCGGCGTTGCAAGTGTCTATGGACGGCGGTGATCGCTTAAAATCAGGTGTCCCGCCTGTTCGTTTGCCTCCTATCTATACAATAAAACTGTAACAAGGCCAAATCTGTACATTAAATATTTTTTGAAAATTTTAATCGGGGTCGATTATGTTATCCATATAGTAGCCAAAAATAATCTAATTACAATTTTTGTCTGTCGGTCTGTCTGTCTGTCTGTCCCTGTGAACACGTATCACTCTGAAAGTACTGAACCGATTTTGACGAAATTT
>JACEII010000115.1:980704-1019634 GCA_014332785.1 Antheraea mylitta
ATTAAAGTCTGGAATCTGAACACGTATCACTCTGAAAGTACTGAACCAATTTTGACGAAACTTGACACAGGGATAACTAATATTACAAGGTTCCATCTAGGATACTTAATATATAAAAAAAAAAATTAAAACTGTTGTCTATCTGTAACAGGATCGGTCGATAGCCGTATGGGACATGACGTCGACAACGGAGATAATGCTTAGACGCGTGCTCGTAGGACACCGCGCCGCCGTCAACGTTGTGGACTTCGACGAGAAATACATAGTCAGTGCCAGCGGAGACCGGACTATCAAGGTATTTATTCATTTTATACCTTAGAACGGTGTCTCGCAACATGGCGTCCACGTCCCACAGGGGGGGCAATTTGATAGTTAAGGGGGGCAATTTAAAAATGAACCTGACACGTTTCCCTTTGTGTTATTTAAATGCAATCTATACTATAATATTATAAAGAGGTAAAGTTTGTGACGTTGTAGGGGGTAATCTCAGGAACTACTTGTCCGATTTCAACAATTCTTTCAGTGTTATATAGCTCATTTATCGAGGATGGTTATATTACGCTAAGACTTCACTTTCACGCTAAGACCAATAGAACCGGAACACCAATGTAGAATTTTAAATATTGTTTTTTTTCTCTTGAAAGTTTCCGCTGCGTGTTAGCGTTAGCCCAAAGTAACTATTCAACGCGAAAGAAGTCGCGAGTAGACGCTAGTGCTAAATATAGGTGTAAAAATTTAACTAAAAAAGCAGATTCTTAAAAAAAATGCTGTAAATAATTATTAGGTATAATTTCATTTGACGCTATCAAAGTATCAACTGGGTAATTAGAGTCGTCAAGTAAGTTTGTCATTATATGTTTTGAAATTTTACTTACGATATTTTGATAACAATTTCATAGTGATGTATTTCTTCCTAAAACTTTTCATTTATATTTTTTAATATGTAACAAAACAATTTTTAATGGTAAAACATTATATATGGGGGTGGCCTAGAAATTTAGGGGGGGGGGGGGGCATGACCTAAAAAGTTTGGGAAACACTGCCTTAGAAGGTTCCATAGACGTTGGCTTGTCCTAGGAATAAAAAACCTAGAATCCAGCACACGGAACCACCCACTGGGTTCAACTGTGAATGAGAACCGTTCTGGAACCCATTCCGTACGGTTACGTACCTGTTGCTCTAGATATATATAGTATATTTGAAGCTACATTTTGATGAAAAAAAAATACATACGTCAAGTTACTTTCGGTTTTGAACTAAAAAACTACTTCCAAAAACTCTGACTTTCAGATGTGGCTGTTATTTAAAAGCCCATAACTTGACAAAGAAATGTATTAGAAAAAAATTATTATGCATTCACATTCATGCCTACTAGAAGTCCAATTAGGCCGAGTAGGAACGAATTTCAGAAATTCACCTTATTTTTCGTTGTCTGCTTCACGTGTGATATGCCTCATATACGAAACCCAATGATATAACTAAAAAGCTGTAGATACGTCATTAGCGCTTTGACAGTGCCTTGTTAATACTTTTGTTACGTTGATTAGCTAACAAGCGTGTATTAACCCCGTCAATCTTCCCATATCTAAGCATCATTTAACTTTTTTTTCACCAACGATAGTGAGAATATGCCATCTTACTTACACATTTTACTAAGACAGTGTAGCGTTAAAATATTACTTGACGTATGTGTGTGTTAACCCTGTAATTTGTTTTGTCAAAATATGTAGGTAATGTAAGATAGGTATCTATAGCTTTTTAGTGATAATATCATTATACGGAACCCAGCTATCCGTTATCTGTACAAACGTAACAAATGAACTCGTATACATCTTTATATAGTAAATTAGGATTCACGTAGCAGTCCTATGTACTTATATATTTTTTTGTTATATGTATGTAGTCCGGTGAAGCTGTTAAGACCTTGGTAGGTCAATAGTGTACTGTAGGGATCGGGTAAATGATACAACGGAGGCTGATAAAATACTGACTTTATTATAACACTAGCCTCTGTCTGTGATTTTGTTTGCATGGAATAGTTACTTTAGGCTAATGCTAACATGCAGTGGAAGCTTTCAATTTTGAAACATTCTTCATTGGTGCTTCGCTCCTGTTGGTCTTAACGTGATGATATATAGCCTATAACCATGCTCGATAAATGTGCTATATAACACTAAAAGAATTTTTCAAATCGGACCAGTAGTTCCTGAGATTACCCCCTACAACGTCACAAACCCACAACATGACAAACTTTACTCTTTATAATATTAGTATAGATATAGTAGACGGTTTGAGAAAAAAAAAATGGTTGTATGAAGGTATGGAACACGTCGTCGTGCGAGTTCGTGCGTACGCTGAACGGGCACAAGCGCGGGATCGCGTGCCTCCAGTACCGCGACCGGCTCGTCGTCTCCGGCTCCTCCGACAACACCATCCGCCTGTGGGACATCGAGTGCGGCTCCTGCATCCGCGTGCTCGAAGGACACGAGGAGCTCGTACGCTGCATACGGTAATATTCATTTCCCAGCATTTCCCCTACATTTCCCTAACTTTCCCACATTTTCTCACATCTCTCCTCATTATCCCCACATCCTCTCATTTTCCCCATATCCCCGCCTTTTCCCCCTACCCTCTCATTTTCCTCATATCGCCACATTTTCCCCATATCCCCCTCATTTTCCCAATATCCTCTGATTTTCCCCATATGCCCTAATTTCCCCATATTCCCACATTTACCCCATCTTCCCTCATTTCCCCCGTCTTCCCCATTTAGCCCTCTACGTTCCCGCGACCTATGCTCAATAATAACGGTTATAGTTTACCGTTACTATTATTATACTGTTATAATACCCGTTCTATCCTCAAAAACTATTATACTTACATAAATATTACGCGCTACCCTCTTACACGAAACAAGTCTATAAAAAGTGGGGTTCAGTCTCGCGCGGATCGTCGGACTGTTCACATCTCTTCATATATTCACAACTATATACAGTAGTATAATAATAATCTAGTTATATGCTTGCCAAAACTATAGTAGCTGATAATGATTAATAAATAAATTACAGATTCGACAATAAGAGGATAGTTAGTGGAGCCTACGATGGCAAGATTAAAGTATGGGACCTGCCCGCTGCGTTGGACGTCCGCACCCCGCACCAGGAACTCTGCCTTAGGACCCTAGTGGTGAGATTAAAAGTTAACTATTTTATGACGGATTTTGATTTGAAACGTCTATAAGCGGAGGGTAAACCTGATTGTTGTCGTGGCGACGCAAAACACGAACATTGCACTGTTAACAAAATACTCAAAAACATTTGCAACACTATCTGTATAAGCATAAGATTCAAACTGTTTTGTGGGCCACTCGTTCTACTACTGTTACGTGACACGCGCCGACGACCTAGCGCCCTTTGAATAATACCGACAAATACACCGCGCCAGTGTCTAGTTGAATTTTTGTATTTAATGAAAATGATATAGCTTTATCTTTTCATTATGCCATAACTGATTCCTGTCGTAATCTGGGGGCCTAGCCAAGTTGCTTATCTACACAATCACTAACACAAATAGAATAAGAAAAAATGTAATGGAGATGACATATCTGAACGCTATATCACGTGATTTTATCATTCATATATATATATATATATTCATTTCCATACATTTTTCCGTTTTCTATTTGTCTTAGTGATTGTAGATAAGCAACTTGGCTAGGCCCCCTGTTCCTTTATGCATATAATTTATACAGATACAGTTTTGATAGTTCACACTTGCCAGGCGTCCCGTGACGGCTCGTTTATATGTCGAATTAATCGTTGATCCGTTGAACACAGGAGCACACGGGCCGTGTGTTCAGGCTACAGTTCGACGAGTTCCAGATCGTATCGTCGTCGCACGACGACACGATCCTCGTGTGGGACTTTTTGAACTACGGCGTGGGATCGCCGAGCGCGACGCACCCGGCGCCGCCGCCGCTACACCTGCACCCGCGATCGCGCTCCCCGGACCGGGACCGCTCCTACGACTAGCTCCGGTACGTTAACAACGACTACCATACACATATGAAAATTTATGTACCAGGTGAATGTTTAGACAGTAGCAATATTCACACAGGTCACTAAGTATTCGATTCTTGTTCTGATTATCTATACCAATACGACTAGCTCCGGTACGTTAACAACGACAACCATACACATGTGAAAATCTATACCATGTGAATGTATATACAGTTGCAATATTGGCCGAGGTCACATACCAATACGATTAGCTCTGGTGCGTTAACAACGACAACCATACACATATGAAATCTATACCATGTGAATGTATAGACAGTAGCAATATTCACAGAGGTTACCGAGTACTCGTTTCTAGTTCTGAATAGCTATACCAGGTGAATGTTTAGACAGTTGCAATATTCACTAAGGTCACTGAGTATTCGTTTCCGATTCTGAATAGCTATATCAGATGGATATTTAGACAGTAGCAATATTTACAGAGATTACCGAGTACTAGTTTCTTGTTCTGAATAGCTATACCATATGAATGTTTAGACAGTAGCAATATTTATGGAGGACACTCGATTCTCATTCTAAATCAATTAAAAAAGTAGGTGACATTAATATTTCACCTAATTATTTCGAGAAAGACGCTAACGCTTAGTTAACGTAAAGATGAGCGAGTGTAATAAATACCGACGCGGTGAGGTCACGCCCCTTTAGTCAGGTAACATTCAGTGTGTCTGCCTCAGATAATCGTTCTTTGTAAGGGATAGTTTACGCGTTACGGTTAAGGTTATTGGCCCAGGAGGTGTCCTCGCGATTCACTTTCACTTTCGTTCACTAAGCATTTCACTTTTATCCATACTTTTAAAAGTCTTAGAACAAACGTTAATTAAGGTTCTCTTTGTTGTTTATTAGTATTTGTTAAATTTGACCATGAAGTATCGTTTCCTTGAATTTTGAAACTCTTTAAAATTTCACCCAGTACATATTATTTTTTGAATTATTTAATGGGGTGGCAACCATCACACCCACACTGATCGGGGTACCTAGCCTAGGCAGTGGACTGTATATAAATATGGCTGGAGGTGGATACCCCCTTGAAAAACGTATGCCGAAATTATTTCGTTATAATCGGGATAAAAGCTGACTCCTTTAATATAATATGTCTTCTCCGCCTCCGTTGCTGATGGTGAGAGCACCAGTTATACGAAGTAATACATACAAAACACAAAATAGAATTACGGACCGCCGTGTATGTAGTGGCGAGCGAGTCCGAATGTAAGCGCGGGTTCCATGCAAGACGTTCCGAGCAAGTGACCGATCATTTTTTTTTTTATTTTATTGAAGCACGACAAAGTGTCTGTACTATGCCTGATGGTAAGCATAGTACAATCCAAGAACAGTGGCGACCACCGCGAGACAGATCATCCATCGTCGGTCGCCGCTGTCATGCCGGCCATAATGACGAGAGTCACCCGGTACTGGATATGCACAGGCTGATCCCGAAACGCGACGCGCAAAAGCGAGTCACTATGACGGGCTTTTTCGCCATATACATGGTGGTTGCGACCCAGTCGGGCTGTATAACCCTACCACCCTATCATCCCCGATTGTCAGTTGACAAATGATGTGTCAAAAAATAATTTCGCCTACCCCCCAACCAATTTATGCCCGAACATTTAATCTTTGTTATGCACTATTATACACATAGGTTATAAAATATTTCAAATTATGTGATTTAGTACTAATAGCTATCTCTTCCGGGTAAGCTTTGGCTATTTTTTTGTGGAGTAGAATTAGGGGTATTTAGGCTGTAGAAGTAAACGAAAAATGAAATTGAATCACTATATATTATAAAAGAAAGTCCACTATCATGTCCGTCTGTCTCTCTGTTTGCGATATACTCAAAAAGTGCTGGACGGATTTTCATACGGTTTTTTCATCTATACTAATATTATAAAGAGGTAAAGTTTGACAGTTTGTGACGTTGTAGGGGGTAATCTCTTGATCTACTAAATCGATTTTGAAAATTCTAATAGAAAGCCACGTTATTGTGGAGAAGAGAGGGAGGGAGGTGGGCCTCCGGCGCTCTCACTGACCGAACGAAAGTCAACAATGCAAGCACTGTTACTTCAGGTCTGTTTTCTGTGTGTCGGGTGGTAGTACCGAGGACGAGCCGACCCATTCATGCTGAAACCAATTATAGCTTCAGCGTGACTCTACCACCTACAGACGTTCCCCGTGCTCGCTAGTACTCTATAAGAACCATAATTGATAATCTTCGGTTTCAGGTGATACAAGAGACCACAATGAGACTATGCTGTTTGTTGAATTAAATTATATTAAAAAAATTATATACATATATATACATACACTTACAAATGGAAGTTTACGGTTGTAACAGAGACAATTATATATGACGATGCTTACTTTCGCGTGTGTGGAACAGAGACAGAGATATGTGTCTCGTGATAATTTAAAAAAACAGGTCCGCTGGTTCGAAGTTGGTTAAGCGTATTAATGGACATTACGAATAGTGATCTTTAGTGTTTCTGTTTAGGGTTTTTTATAGTCGACCGGTTATGTTGTTGAGTGTAGAAGCTAAATACATTTGATACTGTGCGATAAGTGGTTTTGAAACTGCTGTTGTTTACACGGTCTGGTCAGTTTTGATCCACGTGTGACTCTTGATATTATAACTGAAAAGCTGTATATACGTCATAAGCGGAATTCAGTATGAATGTGTCGGTACTACCACACGACACACAGAAACACCGATGTGGAGTAGCAGTGCACGCATGTTACGTTTCGTTCGGTCAGTTAGAGAGCCGGAAAAACTACCTCCCCTCCTCCTCTCACCGATACCTCCCCTCTCCCCTCCTCCGATCCTCTCTCCCCTTTTACCAACCCTTCACCCCCTTCCCTCCATCCCATTCATCCTCCTCCCTTTACCCCTTCACTTCTCCCACCATCTCATTCATTACTTTTCCTTCATCTCCTTCACTACCCCTTCTTTCACTCCCTCTTCATTCATTCTCTTCACTCCCCGTCACTCCGCTACTCGACTGGTATTGTCTAGTGTCTATGGATGGCGACGATCACTTAACATCACGTGCCCCACGTGTTTCTTTGCCTCCTATTATATATATAAAATAAACGCTTCGACAGCGCCTTGATAAAATTTGGCTAACTAGCAAACGTGATCTAGCCCCGTCAATCCGCCCGTATCTAAACAACATATAACTACTTGTCTTTCACGACCGATATTGAGAATGTACCATCTCACTTCTACATTTTATCGAAGACAGTGCGGAGTTACAATATCACTTTACGTATGTGTGCGTTATCGTGGCATTTGTTTTGTCCAAATATCATCTATGTAACGTATATACAGCTTTTTAATTGTAATATCATGGATGGTTGTGTCTCTTTTATTAGTGAATGATTTAGTAAAACCTCTCATTTGAATTAATCGAATTCGATTTTCCGTGAAATTGACTGTTATTTTTTTTAACGCTGGCTATTACTTTTAGACTTTTTTTTGCATTAGATAATTGTGAAACCCTATCTAGGAATATAGATAGACTGAATTTCTGTGAGTGAAAGAAGTAAAGTTGAATTCGGGATTAAAAAACTTTTGGAATATTATTCAGAACAGTTTATATTTTATATTATTATCTTAATATTAATATAAATATAATTATTAGTTGAAATCAAATATACTTTACAAAAATGTGGTATCGAAGTCATATTGCGCTTAGTGACGTCATCATTCAGTTAAAAAAAATAAGTTAACAACTGATTTATTATTTCCGAATTTGATTTTGTAAGAATTCGAATCAAGAATCTGAGGAATCGTTATACTTTGTTGCGGGAACACTGTTAACTTAATAACACTGTCAGATGTTTAGTATTTACTAAGCGATTACGTCATAGTGTCAAATTGACGTTTTTAATGACATATGATACAGATTAAAAATAGGAGTCCAAAGAAAGATTAAATAAATTAATACTTATTTTCTCTGTATTTACCTTGTGTTTTAGACTTTTTATCAATACGTTGAATTCTTTAGAAAAAATATAACTTCAATTTTTTCAAGGATTGTAAACCTCGTGTCAGAGGGATATAATTAAAAAAATAAACCAAGATGGCCAACAGAGTGTATTATGCTCTCGATAGACTATGTAGGGTAACGGTGAGGAGTATTGACACGATATAACAAATATAAAATGTCCAAAACTTGGTATGACGTTAGGAGGAAACGTGGTCGATAATTTAAGGATATATTTAAAAGAAACATATTACCATCTCACTCTGCCCGAACGGTCGAGTATAGAGCGCGAGAGAGACAGCCATAGCTTTGATAATGTAATTTACACGATATTGTTATTTCCTCTGCTTTGTACTCCAGAATTTGACTGATCTTAATATTCAGCTCAGCAATTTTACAAGGCTCCCAATTCTTATATTATAATTATCATAATACTTTAAATAATCAATTTATATATATTTACTTGGCGTATCTCGAAAACGGCTCTAACGATTTGAATCAAATTTTGATTTTAGATAAGATTTTGTTTTTTAAGTTTATATTTATAGGTGCTTTTCTAAAAAAAACGCGATTTTACAAAAAAATAAAATACTATTCAGTGTCAGTGTCATTCAGTCATTCAATATTATATAGTTCCATCTCGTAAATGTTTGTGGACCTCATACTGTCGTTAACGGATGGTAACTTACTGGTACCTCAGTATTTCGTTAAATGGCGCTATATAACATTATTAGAACACGAATATAAAACTGACGAACGAAGCTCGGTAACCCAGATATTAAAAATTGATTTATAGTTTTTTATAACATACGAGGCAAACGAACAGATGGGTTACCTGATGTTAAGTGATCACCACAATCCTTAGACACTGGCGGGAGTCATAAGTGCGTTGCCAGCCTGTGTTATGGCGAAGGAGAGCAAGGGAAGGAGGAAGGGGAGGGTAGGTGGGTCTCCGTCGCTCTCACTCACTGGACGATACGCAACAATGCAAGCACTGTTACTTCATGTCGGTTTTCTGTGAGAGGGTGGTACTACCCCGGACCAGCTGACCTATTCATGCTGAAAACAGTAATAGCTTCAGCTCTCCGACCTTGGGAAAACAACATTTTTACAACAAACAACATTAACAACGATATATTTAAAAAAAAAAAACTAAAAAAAACATGGCTGTGGTAGCTATAGATTGTAGGTTATAAATTTTTTACCGGAAATGCCATTATCCAGAGTCGAAGCAGAGGAGTATGTTTGGGGGGCATACATCGCCCGCGTTTTTTCTCAAAATGGCAAAAGTTTGGGACAAACTTCACACCATCTAATGCTTCTAAGTCATAATTTAGCGCCATTTTGTGTCGTTTTTAGTTCTACACCTTTTTAGGAGCACGATTAAAATTGAAATATGAGTCGATATTCCCTGCCTATACCCTCCATAACATAGGCTAAGAGTTATCGTAGATTTTATAGGTATTTCAATGTACAAATCTCTCATAAGAATCTATGATAATTGTAGATATACACATATTTATTGATTGTCGGGTCTGGTTTAACTTTTTTATTATTTTCAATTGATATGAGGGTAATTTGATTGCACAAAGATTGATATACCTTAAAGGCGCATTGTTATAATCGTATTATATATATTAATTTATATCTTGTAATTAAATATTTAATGCAGTGTACTTTGAAATTACTGACAAACGCATGCCAAAGTCGCTTTTTATACAGCGTAAAGAGTATTAATATGTAGGCCGGATTTAGGCGAAGGTAATGGGGGTTTCAACTCCCAACCCCCACAGAGATGCTTCCTTAGACACACAATATCTATGGTTGGTGGTTGTTTACGGTCATATTTTCGTTACCTCATGACATTACAACCTTCAAATCCGGTCCTGCATTATGTTATCGAAAACGTTTAAATAAATACGAACGCTAAAGTTAGCTATAATAAATATACAAACCATATTCTGAGTGCGACAATAATACTGTCTATCTGTGTGTTACTCTAATCGGTCGCCATTAAAATGATTGTCGTAAAAGTAGCTAGCTAGATACCTATGATAGACCTAGGTCAGTTTTCATTTTGAATGTGCCGGAAATCACGCAGACGAAGTCACTTGAAGAAACTAATACACGAAAATTGTTTTAATAATGTGTAATAAAGGCTTAATTTAGACTTGATGATTTTGTTATGAGTGATTAATTAATAGAGCCGGATTTAGGGGAGGGTTACCGGGGGTTCAGTTCTAGTAACGTCGATAAAATGAGTTTCACATAAAATTAAGCCCGCTATTATTTAAAAAAAAACAATGACAAAGACGGGACACTATTTTCAGAACATCCTAAGTTACGCATATAAAATTGTTCAAGAACGAGGGTCTTGCCTTCCGAAACGTACGAATCCCTAAATCCGGCCCTGTAAATTAATACTATATACTTATATTACATCTGCCATAAAGCTTAACACATCGTTATTTAGATTCTATAATCTATTAAAACTGCTTCTTTATTTCTTCTAAGGAGGTGAACTTCTAGAAAAGTATCCTTTTTGTGTTAATTTAACCTTTGCCTTTTTGTATCGCCTCAATATTGTTTCTAATTTAACGCCAACGATTCTATATAATTTTAGATTAATGTAATCCTTTTTTTAATTATTTCCGCATTTGACGATGCTCTATCTTGCGTTCGAAGAAGTCTTTAGGCATTAGGATAAACGATATCTTACATTGAGAGTTTAGTTTTCGATTAAGCGCTAAATTCGTCTGGGATGAGTTATGGGCATTCAAAAAGATGTACAAATTAAGCGGTCCAAGTAGCTTTGTCTCTTCCTGTACGTAGGAGTCGGATTTGGATCAAATTTTCCATATTTTAGGATAGATCCATGCGAATCCAAACAGATTGGCTTGGAGTAGAAATGGCAGGTGGCTAGATATTTTATATTGGGCAAAATTAGTTAGTTCTTGCGACGAAAATGATCTCGGCTGGATTATGGGCATTCCAAAAGATGTAAAAATCATGCTGTCTCCAGACCCCATGAAAGCCCAAATAGATTCGCTTGGCGCAGAAATGTGAGCGAGACAGATATTTTATTAAATTATTTTAAATACAATCGATTACGTGTGAAATTAATCTCTGGACATTCAGAGAGATGTGATAACCATGCTGTCCCCATAACTTTGAAACTGCCCGAATGAAGGAGCGGTAGATGTCGTCAATCTCAGTATGTAGTGCAATATTTTTAAGCTGGATCTCAAGCAAGCCCAAATAGGCTTGGCGCAGAAATGTGAGAGAGGCCGACACCAAATAATGGCAGATGAGACGGACAAAGAACGATGCAAAAATAAATATGATCGTGAATTTTCGAGAAAATCGATCGATCGAAAATCGTTAGTTATCGATTTTAAACGCTTTTTTAATTATCTGTTTCGTTATTATATGTGGTGTTACGTTTCTCACAGATAAATGATATCATATGGTGGCTTTAATCTGAAATTTGCTTAATAATTTAGTGTTGCATGGATTTGATAACACACGAAAATAATGACGAAGTTACTGCAAGTATTAATGGTCGTTTTTGGAAGCCGATGTAAAAAGCAATGTTAGGAAAATTTATCTGAATTAATTACACAAAAATTGTTGTTGGTTAAATAGTCACCAACTTTAAATGAGTTGAATAAAAGCCGGCAATAATAAGAATATAACATCACATATTTACTTACTGCCAAAATGTCTTTTTAAAGTAAATATTATTTTGAAATTTCATAACGATGTTTCTTACTTGATATTTCGTGACAGAATACAGATTTCAATATTCCCATCTTCTCATAGACAATTTCAGCATTTTTATGTCGAAATAAATAAGTGATGGGTATATTTAATGATGAATTAGTTCACATCGAAATACAGAAGTCGAATTCTACTGTACATTTAAAATTATAATATGTATGCGCACACACTTTCGCCAATGTCATGTTGAGAGTTTTACTCTATGGTTCATCACTCATCGTTGCGTGACGTCGAAGTAATTATTTATCTAAGAACGAGTTACGTTAGTGGATTTCCAATAATCAATTTTTAACTTAATTACTTACCGATGGAGGTACCAACTCCCTACACCTAGTTAATGCTTGGGAGTGATCTATTTGACAAATAAGCAATTACGGGCAATAAGTACTGCCATAAAGCGAGTTACCAATCGTCAGGTTTCTAATGTAGCAGAATGCTCTCAAATGCGAAACACGTTCCTAATTCAGTATAGTTTGGGGGTGTTAATCGTGGTGATGTGTCAAGTTTAAACAAGATATGCCAATATCTTTATCTAGAGTCACACAAAAATATTTCCATATCTGTAAAGAGTCAAAAATAGAATCTTTTTATTCAGCCCTGTACTTCACTAAAATGTATGTTTTTTTTTTTGTTTAGGATTTAATTTATAAACATAGGAAAAGAATTGGCATATCGTTTAACCTTCACGGATATGCATAGAGTGTGGTCTAATTATATTATTTATAATAAAAAAAATATGACAAATTTTGTAAATACAAAAATGTACTGATGCGTGTTGTGTGATGCGGTAGTACAGTCGTGGGAATCGTAACGGTAATCGAGTTTGACAGACATCAGATTTGACAGCTGTCAAATCTTGCATCCGAGTCGTGGGAGTAAACCTATTTTGTATCATTACCTACTTTATAATGTTAAATTTTCGTAATCTTAAAAAAAGTTTTATATATATATTTTTTAAATGTTTCGTTTTTAATTATCATTTAATTCTATGGTTAGTGTTCGGTTACAATATCACTTAGAAATAGCTACGCTAGAAATTGTTATCTTTCTAACTTAATTGCTCTATATACTGACTTATTGAGTGAGAGTTTTAGTAAATTGTGTATTGAAAATTATCTACGCGTTGATAAACTGGTGTGTGACAAGCAAAAAATACTGTATATTAATAGAATACTGTTTAATTTTTCACTTTAATCCGTCGTCTATTTTTTTAATACCCAGATTTCAAAATAGCGGATCATGTTCTTAAATAGCTATCCAATTACTTTTTTATAATTTTCCATGCATAATCTATTATTGTTCAAGTTGTTCAAATGTTGTAATAAATGCAGTATTTTTATTAAAACATGCTGCCAATAATCCGTTGACCAGCGCATCATGACTCAACCTGTTTTTTAAACGGACCACAAACACGTTTCACTCTTGGTGGCGCTGGCCGCAAACTACAAATAATTAGGTAATAAATAAAAAAAAAAAAACGTAATTTCAACAAAGTATTAATGTAGTGAAAAATGCTTGTACAACAAAACAAGCTTGGTATAACCCTTATATGGCAAGGAACGCATTGCGTTCGGGTTATCTGGGATCTAATTAATTTACTCCGCGTGCTCTTCAGTTTTTCTGATGGGCACGAAATTTAAAATTACAAATAATTTTTGAAATGGCTGTAATTCAGTCAAAAGTTATAACAAAGATTATTGTTATTAAATATATTTAATTACGAATGCAAATGTATATTTAAAGTCACACGAACTGTCCGCCTGTTTATTTATTTCAATACACCACGACTGTACTTGGATATGTAATATATCTTATATATATATATACAAATACGTTGTATAGTATTAACTGCTATACTAATAGAAAATTAAGGTTTTTTTTCGTTTTAATGTTTTTTTACTAAAGTGCTAAATGCTAGGAATTCTGTCTCAATGAGTGTGTGATTGTGCAGTGAAGATTTTTTTTTGTATAAAGAGATGTAGGTGTAGACACTAATTGTAATTTAATATAGGTAGTTAAGTTTTTTTTTATGTGCACGGGTCAGATGAAGTATATATCTAAGTATGTATGTAATATTAGTTTTAAGGACGTTGATTAAAAAAGGAATTATATATCATATAACGATATTTTATAGTTTCAAATGTGATCACAGATTAAAATATAAAAAAAACTTACGATATGATGTACATTTTATACGCATTGTTTTGTACAACTCCTCCTTTGTCGGCATTACTTTACTAAGCTGTCACAATGTGGATTTAAATAACGTATACCATGGTCAATAAATATTGTTTTCTAAATTAAAGAAAGAATGAGTACAAAGATATTGGTTGTTGGCTGCGTAGTTTAGATACCTTAGCTTTTCTCTGAGTATAGAAAGAAAGAAAAATATTTGTAGCTTTTTTTAATTTTCTTTTTGAAAACCAGTCTTCTGGATTATTGCTGACATTGTCAAATAGGTAATAAAATTATAAGTGTCTTGGTGATAGTATCATTGTTCTAACAAGATGGTGGCCTCCTTGATGAAACCTTTCATAGAAGGTTTTTGTGGCATCGCAAAATCTATGTTCCGTGGTATTATTTCCCATCCACTTCTACTGTGCATAATAACTAAACTATTGTACTTAATATACCACTAATATCACGAAATATAGAGTCAAATAACGCAACTATGAATTAAATATAAAATCCATTATATGAAAAATCCCGCCAAAAACTTCAACCTTTTTAGTTGTGAAAATTGATTGAATTAAAAAAGCTATGAAACTAATTCCCTCAAGTTATGGTGTGAAAACTTATATGATATTTGTAGGAATTGTTGGTTCAGAAGATAATAAGAATTTCATCTGGCCCGTGTGTTGGAAAATGCCTTGCCCGAAAGTGTTTAGTGTAACATTAGATGATTATATATATATATGTTTGTTTAATAATGTTTGTCTTTAAATGCTGCAAAACCGAGGTTATAATTAATTAAACGTCATTATAAAATATTATCTTGTTTTATTTAAAATAATTTTATTATCTATTTTTTAAATATTATTTTTGGCAAACTACCTTCCAGATTATTACTGCTATTGTCGAGTTTTTTTTGTTATATCATAGGTGGCAAACGAGGTGAGTCACCTGATTTTAAGTGATCACCACCGTCCATAAACACCAGAGGAATCGCAAGTGCGATGCCTGCCTGTGTTTTTTGGAGGAGAGGGGAGGTAGTCCTCCGGCGCTCTCACTGACCGAACATAACGCAATAATGCGTTTTTCACTGTTATTTCACGTGTGTGTGTTTTTTTTTAACTTTCTTTTTGGCAATCAGTCTTTCAGATTATTACTGCCATTGTCGAGTAATCAATAATATTACAAGCGTCGTACGATTATAACAATATCAAGCGTCGTATCAATCAATATTCTAACAAGATGGTGGATCTCTTGTTAGAACCCTCCAGGGAGTTTTTGTGGCACCTCAGAATTTCATGCTCCGTGGTATTATTTTCCATTCACTTCACTTATGCACAATAAACTAACCATATTACATAAAACACCACCAACTTTACACAATATAGAGTCAAGAAACACAAGATTATGAATAAAATATAAAATCCACTACATGACAGACTGAAACCCCGCCAAAAAACTCTCCACGTGTGTGTTTCTGTGTGTCGGGTGGTAGTACCGGGGGCGAGTCAACACATTCATACGTGGTGTTTAGATAATATATAATTCAGTAAGGTAAGTATATAAAATATGTTGTTTACATAATAAATAACGTCGTAGAAGTCGCATTTATCAATATATATCTTCAAAGGTAACATGTTTCGAAATCTATAGATACCTACTATACTCCACAACAAATTACGTGCCAATTTAGGTACTAGTGCTAAAGTCTGTCGCGCACATATGGACTTTTTTAGTAACTTTATTTTTGGCAATCAATCTTTCCGATTATTACTGCCATTGTCACGTAATCAATAATATCACAAGCGTCATGCGATCACTTCAATATTAAGCATCGTGTGAATCAATATTCTAACAAGATGGTGGATCCCTTGCTAGAACCTTCCAGGGAGTTTTTGTGGCATCTCAGAATTTCATGCTCCGTGGTATTATTTTCCATTCACTCCACTTGTGCACAATAAACTAACTATATTACGTAAAACATCATCAAATTTACACAATATAGAGTCAAATAACACAAGATTATGAATCTATACTAATATTTTAAAGAGGTAAAGTTTGTGACGTTGTAGGGGGTAATTTCGGGAACTACTGGTCCGATTTGAATAATTCTTTCAGTGTTATATAACTCATTGATCGAGAATGCTTATAGGTTATATATCATCACGCTAAGATCAATAGGAGCGGAGCACAGATGAAACATGTTTCAAAATCGGAAGGTTTTTTCGTTTTGAGAACTTCTGCTGCGTGTTAGTGTTAACCCAAAGTATCTATTTCATGCGAACGAAGTTGCGGGCAGAGGATAGCAAAATATAAAATCCACTAAATGACAGACAAAAACTCGCAATATATGGACTTATTATAGTTTAGTATATTATGAAATCTTCACGGCTTCTGATCGTCCTCTGGTGGAAAGGGGACGGTGGAATTATATCATATATTGAATGCGGTTTTGACGGCGGTACTTCTATCGAATGTCAATTTACAAAACATTTTAATATAAAATGTTTCATACTTATTTATTACGTAAGTATTAACTGTATAATATTTTGCAAATTATGACTTTATATTGAAACTAGCCTCTGCCCGCGACTTCGTTCGCGTGGAATAAAAATATTCTTCATTTCTCACGCAACGGAAGCTCTCTGAAGAAAAAACACCCCGATTTTGAAACATTCTTCTTTGGTTCTCCGCTCCTATTGATCTTAGCGTGATAATATGTAGATTATAACCATTCTCGATAAATGAGCTATATAACATTGAAAAAATTTTTCAAATCGGACCAGTAGTTTCCCTCTTTCCTCACCAATTCCTTTTCCCCCATTCCCCCCAAACACAAGTTGGCAACGTGCTGGTGTTACTTGGTGTAGCTAGTGTCCATGGATGGCGGTGATCACTTAACATTAGGTGACCCGCCTGTTCATTTGCCTCCTATGATATTTAAAAAGAACGTGGAATTGTAAACTTATTTCTTTGTTCTGTAAGCGTATGTCATCTATGCGGTCAATTTGTGTAGACCCTAAAAGTTTTTTTTGCCTTGCGACCAGGATTAGAAAATCTAAACAGGTCTCATTTCATTATAAATCAATTAACAAAATGTTCAAAATTTTTCGATGCCAAAACTAAATGAACTGATGTAAATTATATGTTTTTTACGAAATCTAGAACTTTCAATTCTCTATTGAAATTATTTGGTCTATTTGAAAATTATCGCGTAATACGTTGTTTAAACATTTGATTTAAACATCTGATTATTATTTATACAATACAATGAAGTTGAAAGACGAAGTAAAATACGTTCTTTTCTAGTTATAATCTGTGGATTTTATTTGCGTTTGACGTTCTGATCTTAGGTTAGAAAAATATAATTCTTATTCTGTCCGCAATAGTACAAATTATTTGTGAAGTAAGCAATAAATAATTACTTAAAATGTCTGAAACGGATACTGATATAGATGAGCCTCCAACTAAAGTTAGCAAAATACAGGTAAATACAAATTCGCATTTTACGAGAAGCGCCTCCTTCGATGAAGAAGCATGAAATATTTATATTACGGGCATACTTCTTGACTATTTATTGAAGTCAAATTATACGTGAGTTTTTCATAATCACTGATTGGTATAGGGTTTAGGGTTCCAATAAGTAGCCTAGACCCATCTGAAAAATTCATCATCTAATGGTCTTATTCAAACTTTTAGTAGTTTTAATGTTGTTAAACCCCAAAAGAACTATATTTTTATTATTATATATGTATAGATAAGAAAAATACATAATAATTGTTATATATTTTGAGGAATGATGGATGTTTGTTAATCTTTCATACAAAAACTACTAAATAGTTATTTGTTTTTTTTTATTGTAGCACGACAAAGTGACTGCACTGTGCCTGATGGTAAGCATAGTACAATCCAAAAACAGTGGCGACCACCGAAAGACAGATTATCCATCGCTGCTCTGCTGCATTGTATTGGATATGCACAGGCTGATCCCGAAACACGACGCGCAGAAGCGAGTCACTATGACGGGCTTTTTCGCTATGTACATGGTGGTTGCGACGCAGTCGGGCTGTAAAACCCTACCACCCCGCTATCGCCATTGCCTTGTTCGTTATTCAGCAGGGTGCACCACGTGCAGATGAGGTTGGCTTGGGTGTCTCAAGTTTTAAGATGTTACTCGACACCCCTTACACCCCAAAATTGAATTGAATTGAAAATTAACAAAGCAGTCATTGTAAAAACAGTTTTTAAGTGCAAGTATATTAACATGTATAAAATTAAGCTGTAATTAATGATTGTATTATAGTTAACTGTACTATATCTATATTTATACATATAACATATATCTATACTAATATTATAAAGCGGTAGAGTTTGTGACGTTGTAGGGGGCAATCTCAGGAACTACTGGTCCGATTTGAAAAGTTCTTTCAATGTTATATAGCTCATTTATCGAGGATGGTTATCAGCTATATATCATTACGGTAAGACCAATGGGAGCAGAGCACCAATGACTGTTTAAAAATTGAGCCTTTTTTACTCGTGAGAACTTCCGCTGCGAGTTAGTGTTAGTCTAAAGTATCTATTCCATGCGAACGAAGTCGCGGGCAGAGCCTAGTATTTACTAACTTAGTTGTTTAGAAATTTACTAATCACAATGGTGTATCATCCTTTTGTTATATGTTAGACATAAATCAACTTCAAATTTTTTGTTGTTGAATTATCATTGGAGTTGTTCTTAATATATATAATACTATAGAATTGTGAATGTTTGCAAAGATTTAACAAAAAAAGAATTGTAAAAACAGTTGTCTTGGGTAGCGTCCCACATAGTAAGATTTAAAAAAATGCTTTGATTGTTACAAAGATTATGGGTTTGTGGCAGGGTACTGGGCTTAATCATATGTGATCTATAGTCCTCCCCAATTTTTTATAGATGGTTATATGCTATTTTATATATAAATAGACTAGCTTATGCCCCACAACTTTGTCCACATGGAATACTTACTTTGGGCTAATGCTAACACATAGTGGAAGCTCTCAAAAGGTAGAAACCTGATTTTGAAACATTCTTAATTTTTGCTCTGCTTCTGTCGATCTTAGCATAATTATATATATACTAACACTAGAAGAATTTTTGAAGTTGGATCAGTAGTTCCTGAGATTATAACATGATCAACCAAATTATTTTTTTTTTGTAGTCAGGTGAAGTTGTTAAGACCTTGCTGGGTCAATAGCATAGACATTTCGAAAAAAAAAAAAAAAACAAATTAGTTAAAGATTCTTACTCTTCTCTCATACTTAGTTTGAGCCATCATTAAAATTATATACAACACAATTTTGTAACATTCTTTCTTGGTGCTCTGCATAAATAGGCTATATAACACTGAAAGAATTTATCAAATCATATCAGTAGGTCCTGTGATTACCCCCTACAATGTTACAAACTCACAAACTAATTTTATAACTTTTTGTATATTAAATGCTTGACTATATCAGGTGCAAACCCAAGCTTACAGCTATATTCAGAGTGGTCAAAAAGATTGACAAAGAATGTAGGAGACCCTCAAAATATATAGAGTGTTATTTACAAAAGGAATACCAAAACGAATCGAATGAATGAATGCAAGGATAGGATATTATGTGGCACTGTGACAGGTTTAAACTCAGGATTGATTAACTTATGTCATATACTTAATAACTTATGTCATATCGGTGGTAGAGCCACACTGAAGCTATTACTGAATTCAGCATGAATGGGTCGGCTCGTCCGGGGTAGTGCCACTCTCTCCCAGAAAACTGACGTGAAGTAATAGCACTAGCATTGTGCATTTAGAACAGTTAGTGAGAGCTCTGAAAGTACCCACTTTCGTTCCCGCAACCCCATTGCCAATCCCCTACAGGCTGGCAATGCACTTGCGACTCCTGTGGTTTTCCTAGTGTCTATGGATGGCAGTGATCACACACCATCAGATGACCCGTCTGTTTGTATGCCACCTTGAATATAAAAATAATATATATGAAATGCTTCCAGGAGGAGAAGTCAATAAAAGAGGAACATTTAGAAGGTGAGGAAGAGGATGAGATGGGCGAAGGTCAGGAGGAATGGCTGAGTGAGGGAATCCTCACTGATGATGATTATAATCCAGGGGTAAGTAGAATTCACAGTTAATGAAGCCATTACGGCTTAAGGCATAGTTAGTTCCTACAGTGTAGATTTTATTTTATTTATTTAAACTTTATTGTACACCAATTATATACATTAATTACAAGAACATTTCAAGTTTTGTTATTGGTACAATGGGCGGCCTTATTGCCATTAGCAATTTCTCCCAGGCAACCTTTGGATGTTTTTGTTCAGTGGAGTAGAGTCAGGGGTATTCTGGGTGCAGGAGAAAATAACAACTAGTTAATATAATACCACCTAAGTTAGCCGTAACTTTAACATACTTATAAAATACATTATAAAATATAAATAACTAGTCTCTGCCCGCGACTTCGTCAGCGTAGTAATAGTTACTTTGGGTTAACGCTAACATGCAGTGGAAACTCTCAAGAAGAAAAATCATCTCGATTTTAAAACATTTTTCATCGATGCTCCATTTATCTCAGGAATTACTACTGGTCAGATTTGAAAAATTCTTTTAGTGTTATATAGCCCATTTCTCGAGGAAGGCTATATACTATATATCATCACGCTAAGACCAATAGGAGTGGAGCACCAATGAAAATAGTTTAATAATCTGGATTTTTCTTCCTCTCAAGAGCTTTTGCTGCATGTTAGCGTTAGCCCAAAGTAACTATTACTACGCGGATGAAGTCGCAGGCAGAAGCTAGTTCTGATTATGTGTATAGAAAATTAATATTTATATCAGACCGAACAAGAGACCCTAGCCCCGAGCGTGACGAGCGCCTGCGAGAATAGTCAAATGAGTCAGGACGATGATGAGACACCGAGTCTTGAGGACTCTGTTGAACAGCAAACACATATGGAGGACAAAAGCTGGACAGCACAAGTAGACACTGGAATAGTTGGGAAAGGTTTGTGATGTAATTTTATTATTTTTTTTCTTATAATACAGGAGGCAAATGAACAGGTGGGTATCTTGATTTTGTGTGATCGCTGCCGTCCATAGACACTAGAAACACCAGAGATGTCGCATTGATGGTTGTAGAGTCACACTGAAGCTGTTATTGGTTTTAGCATGAAGGGGTCGGCTCGTCCGGGGTAGTACCACCCTCTCACAGAAAACCGACGTGAAGTAACGGTGCTTGCACTGTTGCGTTTCGTTCGGTCAGTGAGAGCGCCGTAGGCTCATTTCCCATCCTCTTCTCTCCTCATCGCCAATTTCCTCCATTCTCCCAATACACAAGCTGGCAACGCACTTGCGACTCCCCTGTTGCTGCTAGTGTCTATGGACAGTGGTGATCACATAAAATCAGGTGACCCACCTGTTCGTTTGCCCCCTATATGACATTAAAAAAAAAGTGAGTTGTCAGCATGTCTTTGGGAGAGGTGGGGAGGGAAGAGGCCAGAGGGAGGGGAGGTGAGTCTTCCGACGCTCTCACTGACCGAACGAAACGTAACAATGCAAACATTGTTACTTCACGGTGTGTATTTAAAAAAAATGTATCATCTTAACTTATATAGTACATTTTCTATACATATAATAAGAATGTAAATCTGTCTGTACTTTTTCGAGATTTTCGTGAAAAAAAATGTTGCACGTGTCTAGTAATAAGTAATAGAATATATTTCAATCATTTTTAGAAATGTCTGTCTGTCTGTCTGTTTGCGTGAACAAACATCACTGCTAAAGTACTGAGTTCATAATGAAACCTCACCAAGAAAATCATAAAGCATATCCTCAGGAGTAACTTAGCTTTTGTTTCATTAAAATCGGTCCACTCTATCGGTCCGGTGAAGCTGTTAAGACCTTGCTAGGTCAATAGCGTAGGCAGTTCGAATAAAAAGGTCAACTCTATCAAAAGTTAGTCTGAGATAAAACGGTCGAACGAAAACGATTCTTACGAACGCTGCCTTAACGATGAGAGATATATGATTGAGTTCTAGAGATAAGATGTAGAGTATGATAATGCCTAGATAAAAGTCACATACACCATATTTCTAGCTTTTTTTTATATCAAAGGAGGCAAACTAACTGGTGGGTCACGTGATGTTTAGTGATCACCACCGTCTATCCTAACGTCTGCTGGCTGACAGCTTAGATTGTAGCAATATTGATGGATGATACTCAACACTCGATTCTCGTTTTAAATCAATTTAAGGAATAGGTGCTTAGTATTTAAGCTAATTAACTAGAAAAATACAAAAATTATACTCAATCCTCTACGCGTCTATATTTTTTTTTTTATATCAAAGGTGGCAAACGAACTGGTGGGTCACGTGATGTTACGTGATCATCACCGCCCATAGATACTAGCGATATCAGGGGAGCCGCAAGTGCGTTGCCAGCCTGTATATGG
Organism: Antheraea mylitta; assembly: GCA_014332785.1. Classification (NCBI taxonomy): domain Eukaryota; kingdom Metazoa; phylum Arthropoda; class Insecta; order Lepidoptera; family Saturniidae; genus Antheraea; species Antheraea mylitta. The sequence goes on from JACEII010000115.1 coordinate 1,003,197, forward strand.
GAGAAGGGGGGTGGGGAAGAAAAGGGAAAGAGGAAGGGAGGTGGGCCTCCGGCTCCTCTCACTGACCGAACGAAACACAGCAATGCAAACACTGTTATTTCACGTCGGTTTTCTGTGAGAGGGGTGGTACTACTCCGGAGGAGCCGACCCATTCATGCTGAAACCAAAAATAGCTTCAGCGGGGCTCTACCACCTACATAAACTTTTATATTTAAGTCACAAAAAGTAGTTTTTTTTATAAATGCTTACCGCCTAACGAAGCGGGCATGGGTCACCTAGTCTATACTTATGTACTAATATTATAAAGAAGTAAAGTTTGTGAGTTTGTGACGTTGTAGAGGTTAATCTCAGGAACTACTAGTCCAATTCTGTAAAATTCTTTCAGTGTTATTTAGCTCATTTATCAAGAAAGGTTATATATCATGAGCTAAGACCAATACGAGTGGAGCACCAATGAAAAATGTTTCAAAATCAGGATGTTTTTTCCTCTTCAGGGCTTCCGCTGCATGTTAGCGTTAGCTCAACGCAACTATTTCACGCAAACGAATTCGCGGGCAGGGGCTAGTTTGATATATCCAATGAATTATTCTTCATAATATTCAATTACTTAATTATTTGCGGGGTGGTAGGGTTTTACAACCCGACTGGGTCGCAACCACCATGTATATGGCGAAAAAGCCCGTCATAGTGACTCGCTTCTGCGCGTCGCGTTTTGTGATCAGCCTGTGCATATCCAGTACCGGATGACTTTCGTCATTATGGCCGGCATGACAGCGGCGACCGGCGGTGGATAATCTGTCTATCGGTGGTTGCCGATGTTTTTGGATTGTACTATGCTTAACATTAGGCACAGTGCAGTCACTTTGTCGCGCTTTTCAATTAAAAAAAAAATACGATTCTATTCAGATGTTGCAAATAATACTAATTTTTTACAGCTTCAAGTGACTCCACTCCCGGTAAGGCTGATGAGGTCGATGCAGATAATGTATTAGACAATGCTTTAAATCCTGCAGGCCTTGAACAAATCACTTCTTCGACCAAGAACGACGTGCAGAATATAGAGGAAGCCTTGAACAGTTTCGATGCGAAAACTGATCTGACAGACGTACTGGACACTTTCCTAATAAGGTACAATTTTGTATTATTCAGGCTCATTTAAAAGTCAAAATAAAGTAAATAAAAAGAAACTTATTCAGTTTAGGCCCTAATAAAGCGCTTTAGAACGTTAAAAACTACCACCGGTTTGGAAAACAACCCAGCCATCGAGAAGAACCGGCAGGAAACTCTAAAATCTAACTCTAAAATCGGCTGAGTGCCTTTAACACTCGCCTTAGTATTCTAGTGAAGCTGTTAAGAGCTTGCCAGGTCAATAGTGTAGTCAGTTCGAGAAAAAATAAAACAGGCCGAATTAAAATGAGCAATTTATTGATGTGGAACATCTATAGGCGCGTGTAAACTTGATTGTCGGCTTAACGCGACATGGCGACGCACAGCACGAACTTTGCACTATTAACGAAATACTCAAAAACATTTGCAACCCTATCTGTATAAACATAAGATTCAAATTGTTTTCTTGGCCACTCATTTAACTACGCGGCACGCGCCGACGACTTAGCACCTTTTGATAAATGCCGCCAAATACAGAGCGCCAGCGCCTAGTTGAACTTTTGTATTTAATAAAAATGAATTTTTATGTAATAAAATAAATAAACAGTTATTATTTTATGGAACAAATTTGTAATGCACTATCTTTTCATTATGCCATAGCTGATTCCTGTCATAGTCTGTTCTTTTATGTATATGGTTTAATGATGGTGGTAGAGCCACGCTGAAGCTATTATTGGTTTTAGCATGAATGAGTCAGCTCAACCGGGGTAGTACCACCCTCTCACAGAAAACCGACGTGAAGTAACAATGCATGCATTCTTGCGTTTCGTTCGGTCAGTGAGAGCGCCGGAGACCCATCTCCCCTCCCTTCTACTCTCCTCTCCCTTCCCCTCTCCTCTAACCCCTCTCGCTTTCTTTCCATATTCCCAACACACAGGGTGGTAATGCACTTACGACTCCTCTGGGGTTGCTAGTATCTATGGACGGCGGTAATTGCTTAACAACATGTGACCCGTCTGTTCGTTTGCATCCCATATGATATAAAAAAAAAATCTGCCAGGCGTCCCGTGACGACTCAATTTTTTTTTTGTAATAACACCGACTATGTTTTGCATATCCAAATAGAAAGCCAGAGTCCAAGATCGAGGAGAGAGAAATGAAAAACGAAACCCCGGCTGTGGGTCAACGGAATGACGATGGAAATGACACCGATGAGCTTTTGGTGAGTTTTTTTTTTTGTAGCCTATCGTCATTACCAGCCTCTGACACACCCACAGCACGGTCATAGGCCTATTCCCGAAGAAAGGTATGGGTATAATCGCTTCACGTCAGACCAGGACGTATTGGCGATTTAAAACCCTGAACAGTCCACAGTTCTTTGTTTCCCCACATACAGGGGCATTACGAGGACATTTCTCAGGTTCGGGTTTCCTCACGATGTGTAGTCCTGTGAAGCTTAGTCTTACATCACTGCAACAACATTACACATATCACCCCCACGCACGTGCACGCATACACGCATACACATGAAAGTGGAAGAGTTTTGTTTCTTTCCCTTATCGAACTGAAATAGTTTGGAAAATTATCCGATACGATATATATATATAAGAGTTGTTGAGGTATGTATCCTTGGTACACATATATGCTCCAACAACTCATATATGTATGAATAGTTAGCTTAGGTCAGCTCAGATAGGTCGCGAATTGCATGTATCAGGCAACAGCCCAAGCCGAGGTGTGCCGCACACCCTTGAGCCAGTTGCTCAAATAAAATCGACTGAGTGCTGCAAGCGCTCGCCTTAGTAGTCCGGTGAAGCTGTTAAGACCTTGCTGGGTCAATAGCGTAGTCATTTCGAAAAAAAAAGCACCAGTGACAGAGAAGTTGAGGAGTAATAGGTTAGCATGGTATGGGTACGTCATGAGGAGAGATGAAAACCATGAGACTAGAAAAGTTTTGAGTATGATGGTGGATGGATATAGGAGTAGAGGAAGACCAAAAACGTATGGATGTCCATACGATGTGATAGATTATATGTGATAAATGTGATTTATATGTGATAAATGTGATTTATATGTGATAAATTATTTGTGTGTAGTAGTTGTGAATACTGAGATTATGAGTATATATATAGGTATAGGTGGGATATGGGTAAGAAGATGATTATGAACTCCGATGTGTAAAATTTGATTTTTTGATGTGAAATATTTATAGGCAGGGGTAATTGATTGTTGGCTTGGCGACGTGGAGACGCAAAACACGAAATTTGCACTATTAACGAAATACTCAAAAGCATTTGCATCCTTATCTGCATAAACATAAGGTTCACATTATTTTATCGGCCACTCGTTATACTAGTGTTAGGCGGCACGCGCCGACGACCTAGCGCCCTTTGATAATTGCCGCCAAACATACCGCGATTACTCCTAGTTCAATTTTTGTATTTAACAAAAATGAATATGTATATAATAAAATAAATAAACAGTCACTATTTTATGGAACAAATTTGTAATTCTATTCTGTATTCTTTTATGCATATAATTTATACAAAACAATTTCGATGTTTCACATCTGACAATCGTCCCGTGACGGCTTAATTTTTTTTTTTCAATATAAAATGTTTTTTTTTCTTGAAGTGTCTTGCTTATTTTTTTTTTTCATCTATTCTGTATAGTGATGTATAGTGAATTTGACTGCTGGCTTTGTATTTATATATATTGCTGATGTCAGGCACTTGCAGTCACTCTATCTTGATATATAATTTAAAAAAAAAGTATCTAGTTTAGTTTTTATTTTATTTTTAGCAACCTATCTCCTATTAATTGCCACTGTCAAGTAGGTAATAATATTACAAGTTTCTTGATCTAATTTCAATGTTCTAACAAAATGGTGGTTGTCTTGTTAGAACTCTCCGGGGAGTTTTCGTGGCAAGACAGAATCCAGACTCCGTGGTAATTATTTCCTATCCACTTCACTTGTGCACAATAACCGAACTGTATTACGTAAGACATCAACAATATTATACAATATAGAATCGAATAACACAAGATTGTGAATTCAATATTAAATCCACTATATGACATTACAAGATCCAGATGAAAACTCTAGATTAGTGTTTGTATCTTCCAGAGGTTGCTCGGAGACGATGACAATAAGATGAAGAAGAAAGTATTGGTAAAGAAAAGCAATAAGAAAGACATTAAAATGGAAGACTCCAGCGATGATGATTTTACTTATGAGGTGTGTTGGATTTATCTATATAATAAATTAGACCCCGCCCGCGACTTCGTTCGCGTGTAATAGTGACTTCAGGCTAACGCTAACACGCAGCGGAAAGAGGTAAAAAAAACTCCAATTTTGAAACATTCTTTATTGGTGCTACGCTCCTTTTTTTTATATATATCATAGGAGGCAAACGAACAGATGGGTCACCTGATGTTAAGTGATCACCACCGTCCATATATACTTGCAACACCAGGGGAGTCGCAAGTCCGTTGCCAACCTGTATTCTGGAGGAGGGTGGGGGAGGCGCTGGAAGGAAAGGAGGAAGGGGAAAGGGAGAGTAGCGGGTCTCCGGCTCTCTCACTGACCGAACGAAACGCAACAATGCAAGCACTGTTACTTCACGTCGTTTTTCCGTGAGAGGATGGTGCTTCCCCGGACGAGCCGACCCATTCGTGCTGAAAACAATAATAGCTTCAGCTTGGCTCTACCACTACCAAATTGACATAAGAGCTATTGGTCTTAGCGTTATGATACATAGCCTATAATCATTCTCGATAAATGAGCTATATAACACTGAAAGAATTATTCAAATGGGGCCAGTAGTTCCTGAGATTACCCCCTACAACGTCACAACATCACAAACTTTACCTCTTTATAATATCAGTATATATGAAATGGATTTTGCATATTAATTAATTACTGTGTGAATGACTATGTTTAAATTACGGAATTTGTTTATTGAAATTGTTAACATTAGTTTAGTTTTCATATATATTTGCACTCCGAGCAATGATCTATACTTTACTAGCGGTCTCTGTGGACGTTGACCTGCTTTGATAATTAAAAAAAAAAAAAATCTAAAATTAAACCGTAGCGCCATTTACTGGGTCCCATTGTGAAACAAAACTATTCTCGAATCGACTGAAACACGCACACAAAGTTTCATCAAAATCGGTCCAACCGTTTTGGAGGAGTTCGGTGACATACGCACGTACTAAAGGAATTTATATATAAAGATATCCTATATCTATATTAATATTTATCGGCTGAGTGCCTTAAGCGCTCGCCTTAGTAGTCCGGTGAAGCTGTTAAGACCTTGCTGGGTCAATAGTGTAGGCAGTTCGAGAAAAAAAAAAAATATTATAGAGAGGTAAAGTTCGTGACGTTGTAGGGGGTAATCTCAGGAACTACTGGTCCGATTTGAAAAAGCCTTTCAGTGTTATATAGATTATTTATCGAGAATGATTATAGGGTATATATCATCACGCTAAGACCAATAGGAGCGGAGCACTAATGAAGAACGTTTCAAAATGTTTTATTTGTCCTCTTGAGCGCTTCCGCTGCGTGTTAGCGATAGCCCAAAATCAAAACTAGTATGACGCAAGCCATGCAAGCGGATATACAGCCGGTCATGCTGACGTAGCATGTCATGACGCGAAATTATAAATCGATCTCCGAAACTGCCGCTCAAGGCGTCTGAAGAAGTGTTTACTTAAATAAAAATCGTTTTTTTTTTTTTATATATAAACAGGTCGCAGCTTCGGTGAAGACCATACGAGTGGCGAGGGAGGTCCTGATGAAGGGACGTCCCGCCTCGAAGGCTGTTCCCGAAGACCTGAGCGACGGTGGTAATTACGCTGCGGTGAGTTTTATTCACGATTAGTTTCTGCCCGCGGCTTCGTTCGCGTGGAATAGTTATTTTGGGCTAACGTTAACACGCAGCTTACCATTAAACGCGCAATTCTTGTATATTTTTATATTTGTATATATTCAGGATCTCGGAAACGGCGCTAGCGATTTCCGTGAAACTTAGTATGTAGGTGGTTTCGGGGACGATAAATCGATCTAGCTAGATTTTATTCATAGATATTTTTTTTTACTGAATTTTCAAGTAATGAAAAATTATAGCTAGAATATAAAGGTAAATTTCGCCGCCGCTGTCAAAACAAAAATAATTCAGATGAGAATCGGTTGCTTCGAAAATCCGTGTATCCCCAGTTCGAATCCGAGTGACAGCAGAAGTATCTATTTTTTTCAGGACTATTTTTTTTATATTTTTATTCTTTGTTAAAAAAATGTTAATTTTATAAGGCAAACCTAACAGTCTATTTTAATTTTTTAAATGTTTTTTAAAGAACCGAGCTAGACTCGTTCGCCCAGCTACTTCATTATTATTGTAGTCAAATGATAAATTGTAGGTGGTAGAGCCACGCTGAAGCTATTACTGGTTTCAGCATGAATGGATCGGCTCGTCCCCGTTGCTACCACCCGACACACAGAAACACACACGGGAAGTAACAGTGCTTGCATTGTTGCGTTTCGTTCCTTCAGTGAGAGCGTCGGAGCCTCCCCTCCCCTCGCCACTCCCTACTCCTCTCCCCCTTACCCTTTCCCTCAAACGTAACCTGGCAACGCACTCGCGACTTCGGTGGTGTTGAAGTGTTTATGGACGACGGTAATCACTTAACATCAGGTGACCCGTCTGTTCATTTGCCTCCTATGAATGAATGAATGAATGAATGCATTCTTTATTGCACACATTTGGTTGTACACTGGCGAGCTTAATGCCATGAGGCATTCTCTTCCAGCTTAAAAAACCAGCTTAAACTTAAAAAAAGTAAAAAGTGTTGACTACACTTGAAAGTCACCTAGGTCTTTCTTAACTATTGGCATTCACCAATAATCTCACTTGAAGCAGACAGAGATGGGCGTAATTGGTTACTTTTTTTTTTCACTTTTTTTTTTGGCAATCAATCTTCCAGATTATTACTGCCATTGTCGAGTAGTCAATAATATTACAAGCGTCGTGTGAATCAATATTCTAACAAGATGGTGGATCCCTTGTTAGAACCTTCCAGGGAGTTTTTGTGGCATCTCAGAATTTCATGCTCCGTGGTATTATTTTCCATTCACTTCACTTATCCACAATAAACTAATTATATTACGTAAAACACCACCAAATTTACAAAATATAGAGTCAAATAACACAAGATTATGAATAAAATATAAAATTCACTACATGACAGACTAAAATCCCGCCAAAAACTTCTTGGTTACTTTTCTAATCATATTGCTATCATGCGTGATCGTAGGTGGTAGCATAGCTAATACTGGTTTCAGTATTAACGTGTCGGTTAGGCCCGGTGCTACCACCCGACACACAGAAACACCGACCTTAAGTAACAGTGCTTGTATTGTTGCGTTTCGTTCGGTCAGTGATAGCGCCGGACGCACACCTCTCCTCCCTTCCCCCAGACACAGTCTGGCATCGCACTTGTGACTCCTCTAGTGTTGCTAGGATAGCGGCGATCAATTAACATATGGTGACCGCTATATTCGTTTGCCTCATATGACAAAAAAAAAAAAATAATGTTGCAAGCGTCCATACGTTGCGGTGATCGCTTAACATCAGGCGGCCCGCGTGCTTGTTTGTAACCATAGTGGTATAAAGAACAATCCAGTGTAAATCCCCCATACCTGCATTATTCGTACTACAATGTGGTCAAGTTTAGTCGTCAGATGAAGCGAGCACGGTGAAGAAGATGTTCGGTGTGACGGCGAAGAAGTCCACGGCCACGTCGGTGGTGAGGAACACGGTGAATCAGACGAAACCGCTCGTGAAACACGTCGTCCACATCAATAAATCATCGAATGCATCAAGTGAGTCGACCACTGTATTTTTTTTCATCTCACCCACTTCTACCACCTAAGTAGAGTAGGCACTTCCTCTTCCGCTCTCCCCTGTCACATGTAATTTCAGTAGTCATCACCTTTCACACATACAATTTTCACTTCTTCCTTTATTTTCTGCTGGCTGACAGCTTAGACAGTAGCAATATTGATGGATGATACTCAACACTCGATTCTCGTTTTAAATCAATTTAAGGAATAGGTGCTTAGTATTTAAGCTAATTAACTAGAAGAATACAAAAATTATACTCAATTCTCTACGCGTCTATGTTTTTTTTTTTATATCAAAGGTGGCAAACGAACTGGTGGGTCACGTGATGTTACGTGATCATCACCGCCCATAGATACTAGCGATATCAGGGGAGCCGCAAGTGCGTTGCCATCCTGTATATGGCAGAGGGGGAGGAGAAGGAAAGAGAAAGGAGGAAAAAGGAAGGCAGGTGGGCCTCAGGCGCTCTCACCGACCGAACGAAACACAACAATTCAAGCACTGTTATTTCACGTCGGTTTTCTGTGAGAGGGGTGGTAGTACCCCGGACGAGCCGACCCATTTATGCTGAAACCAGTGGTAGCTTCAACGTGGTTCTGCTACTGTTAAAGCACAGTGTCAATGATCGATGGGTGAAGTGAAGTGAACGCTGGAATAACATTAATAAAACAAAAGGCTTATTGTCTGTTTTCTTATCGAAGTTTATTGACTTCGGGTCGCCCCTTGCAGCTTTCGGCACCAGTCATTACACCTAGGTTTATTACGTTTGTATTTATACTTTTAAAAGTTTTAGAACAATTTTTAAGTAAGGTTCACTTTGTTGTTTATTAGTAATTGTTTTGATATTATTATTTTATATGTTAAATGTGGCCATGAACCAAACGATAAAAGGGTGTCACCCTTTAATCATTCACCTGCTATAAATCCAAATCGAACGCTTTATTTTTTTTTTTGTTTTGCGATTTGTTTTAGGACCCCTCATCATAGCCCTCCGGTTAAATTTTGCATTTCTTTTACTGTTTTAATTATTTTGTTTTCACATGAACTTTATAGATAAAAATTATCAAAATTATTAGAATTTTTTTAAAATAATTTTTTATTTTTAATATTTAAATTTAACTTTAAAACTTTTGTACCCTTAGATTTTTTTTCTATTTGAAACTTCTATTAGATTAAAATTTACTTAGATTTTTCAGAATGCTTAAATTCTTAAGCTAGGTTCTGTAGAAGTACTTTTTATTTTCAATTTCAATATTTATTTTCTTTCAATATTTACAATTTATTTTCAAAACCAGGTGCGAATAAGTTATAAAATAATACAACGAAAAAATGTTTTTTTTTTTTATTTCTAGTGAAAGCAACGCCCGTCAGAGAAACGGGGTCGAAGGTGGATAATGCCAAAAAGCAATCTTTAAAGCCAGCGATAAAAGTGGAGTCTTTAAAGTCGGAGGTAAAGTCGGAAAATGTAAAGCCGACAGTGAAGTTCGAGGCTTCGAAGCCAGTGGTAAAGTTGGAGACCATGAAAACGGAAGGAAAGTCGGAAAAACCGCTCATGAAATTGGATGATCTAAATAACGGGGAGACGCAAGAGAACGAGGAGATCATCGACGAGGAGGAGTTCCTTGAAGAAGATGAGGATTTTGAACTGGATGAAGAGGTAGGTCATCGTAATTGTAACCATCTTCTAGTGGCTAACGTCATAGTGTTGCTCTGTTGGTTAGAGTGGTGATTTTAAAATTTCTTAGTGGTCGGCATTCTTTGTGCCTCGTGTCTTGTGATCATTTCAATGTTTTAATGAGCCGTCACGGGACGCCTGGCAGATGTGAAACATCGAAATTGTTTTATATAAGTTATATGCATAAAAGAACAGGAATTACGACAGGAATCCGATATGGCATAATGAAAAGATAAAGCATTACAATTTTTTTCATTCCAAAAATTCAAATAGGTGCAGGCACGGTGTATTTGACGGTATTTATCAAAGGGCGCTATGTTGTCGGCGCGTGCCGCATAATACTAGTAGAACGAGTGGCCAACAAAACAGTTTGAATCTTATGTTTATACAGATAGGGTTGCAAATGTGTTTGAGTATTTCGTTAACAGTGCAATGTTTGTGTTTTGCGTCGCCACGACAACAATCAGGTCTACCCTCCGCCTATAGATTTCTAAAAATGATTTAAAATGTATTTTATTACTTATTCCTAGACAGTTTCTAACAAAGGTCTAAAACGTAGAGACGCATTTATATTAGATTTATATTTTAATCATAAGCACCTATAGAAGTGGGGCAAACGATGTGGTGCTTAAGACTAGTCCTCGGTACATAAAATATATTGCCAAATTGCTGACCGATGCAGACACAGCCGCGGGTTTTAGCTAGTTGATGAATGTAGATAAAATCCACTACACGAAAGCCCGAGGTCACACGAAAATCCTTCGATTTCCAGGAGTTTGCCGAGGAATCGGAAATAGAGGAGGGGTCTCGGAAGCAGCGCATCATGAGACCGGAGCGGATGGATGAGGAGGTGCCGAGTGATGCGGAGAGCCACACTGAAGATGGGAGCTTATATGATGTAAGTAAAAAAAACAACCATTAATTGTGTATTAATTACCCGGCCTAGGCTATAAACTGGTACTAACTGACTAACTAACTAATTTTTTATACATACCACAGGAAGTAAACGAACAGGTGGGTCACAATGTTGAGTGATCACCGCCATCCATAGACACTTGCAACACCAAGGGAGTCGCAAGTGTGTTGCCAGCCAGTGTTGGCGAGGAGTGGGTACCGGAAGGGAAGAAGGAGGGGGAAAGGGAGGGTACGTGGGTCTCCGGCGCTCTCACTGACCGAACGAAACGCAACAATGCAAGCACTGTTACTTGACGTGGGTATTTCTGTGTGTTGGGTGGTAGTACCCCGGACGAGACGACCCATTCATGTTGAAGCCAGTAATAGCTTCAGCTTGGCTCTACCACCTATAAAACATACTGGTGAATTGATTTTTATATATACTCTCTCTTGTTACTACTAATGTTACGACCAGTATGGCTGGTTTGCGATCACCATACACCAGTTGTTACAAGCGCCGATAGCATAATGCAGTTCCATGATCGAACTACATATAAAGCTTGCAGGCTGGCATGACAACAACACGTATAATTAAAATCCTGACAGTGCAAGAAATGAAAAGTGCTCAGCAATTGAGCTGATCACTTTTAAACTCTACTCACCTTTTTACTTAATTTAGCTTTACGTTTGGCACAATTCTATGCTCGGCTCACTTCTACGGTCGATTTAATTTCATCCCAATCAGCTATGTACTTCTCATTCGTAATTAATGCTCAAAATCTATTTTTTAAAACTCTGCTCACCTTTTAGCTTGAATTACCTTTATGCTTGGCTCAATTCTATGCTCGGCTCACTTCTATGCTCGATTTAATTTCATCCCAATCAGCTATGTACTTTTCATTCGTAATTAATGTTCAAAATCACTTTAAACTCTGCTCACCTTTCTGCTTGAATTACCTTTATGCTTGGTTCAGTTCTATGCTCGGTTCACTTCTATTAGCATTATTAATGCTCCCTTGTTCAAGATAGTTTTAAACGACGTTTCGAACCTCTGTAGGAAGTATATAGAACTTCATTCGGTAGTCATGTTATGAAAAGTAAATATTCAGGGCCTGATCCAGATGGAAGGAAGAATATATATAATTGATGGGGGTCTTGCAAATATATCTTTTTTATTATCGACAGGAGATACCTTCATCGGATTCCGAGGACCTGGACGATTGGTTCACGCTGGACATTAGGTCTGAACGTGCCGGTGACTACATACCGCTATTGGGTATGTGTACCAATGATTTAAACTAAAAAGCTGTCGAAACGTCATGAGCACTTCGACAGCGTCTTGTTAAAACTTGGCTAACCAGCTTATTATTTACGGTTGCTTCGTCAGTCCACCCGTATCTAAGCAACTACTTGTTTTTCACGACCGATACTTTTAAATCTCGACTCCAATATCATAGGAGGCAAAAGAACAGACAGGTCACATGCTGCTAAGCGATCACCGCCGTCCATAGACACTAGCAACACCAGTGGAATCGCGGGGTGGAAGGGGAGGGGGATAAAGACAGGAAAGCGTTAGGGAGGTGGGTCTCCGGCGCTCTCACTGACCGAATGAAATGCAGCAATGCAAGCACTGTTACTTCACGTGAATGTTTCTGTGCTTCGGGAGGTAGTATCGAGGGTGTGCCCGCCTATTCATGCTGAAACCAATTATAGGTTCAGCGTGGCTCTACCATCTACATAATTTGGGATTTGATTTGACTCTAAACTCAGATGGGTAGGTAGGTGCTAAGTGACATACATTCAACTTGAGGTTATTAGCCAGCCACACAGGCTTAGAAAAATACTTTTACGACTAGGCAGACCTATAAAGAATTTTAAAAAAACCATGTATTAATGTATTTTCTTATTTGTACAGGTCCGAAAGCCCGTGAGCTCCTGGTGGAAGAGAAGAAACGTGTCTCAAGCAGACTGGCAACACTGAGGCAGAGTCTCAGCGCACTAACTGAGAGTGGTCGTAAACAGGCCGAGCAGTTGAGGCAAGCGACCATGTCCCTCGCCGAGCTGGATGATATGCTGAAGGCCACCTGACTCGAAGACACTCCTCGGGACCTTGACAGTTCCAGTCCGCAACCCATATGTCTTTAATGGGTTCCTTTGGGGTTCATCGGAAGTGTACGGGAAGTGATTCTGAGTGAATTTCATCAAAAATGTGAAGTGATTCCGTGTGAAGTTCACCAAGAATGTGAAGTGGTTCGGTGTGAATTTCACCAATAATGTGAAGTGATTCCGTGTGATATTCACCAAAAATGTGATGAATTTTGTGCAACTACTTTATAACTTTGGTGATGTGCTGTAATCTACTGATTTGTGTGTATATGTGAACGTGAATTAGTATGCGGTTTGTATTCATAATTGTTATTAATTTTAAGCATAACTCGGATATGATATTTTAGATTTTTGGAAATTTAACCCCCTAAAGTGGTGAAAAAGAGTATGAAATGTATGAAAATCCGTCTTTTTCCTTTTATATATCTATGGGAATAAAATAAAGTATCCAAAAAAAATACTGCATAAAGAATGGGTTCAAAATAGTGCAAAATTGTTAGTCTATGCTAATATTATAAGAAGGTAAAGTTGAGCTTATGACGTTGTAGGGGGTAATCTCAGGAACTACTGAACTGAACAATTCTTTCAGTGTTATATAGCTCATTTATCGAGGAAGGTTATAGGCTATATATCATCACGCTAAGGCCAATAGGAGCGGAGCACCGATGAAGAATGTTTCAAAATCAGGTTTAATTTTCCTCTTGAGAGCTTTCGCTGTGTGTTATAGAAATAAAGAATATCTGTTTTATTTCATGTGAACGAAGTCACGGGCAGATGCTAGTTACATATAAATCTGTAATGTTCTGCTCCCACTTAATATAGATACCAAGAGAGTACCGACTGTATTTCACAGTAATCCAAAAATATAAAGAAAATGATGGTTCTTGTTCCTTGACGATTAAATTTGAGACAGATCCATATAGAAATGTGTAAAACATGAATGCAAAAATGATACATGGCAACATTCAACATAATTACCAAACATTACTGTACTATTCTTATGTAATTTATTACAATATATTGCTATAAAATTATATGGTTTTATAATAAATTAAGATACAATCATATTCATCAAAGATAGCACGTTACTTTAATTAGAGATACCTAACATTTAGCATATGTTTAGGGCAGTAAATGATAATGATATTATAATTAAAAAGATGTATATACGTTACCTGCATGATATTTTGAAAAAACAAATGCCACGATAACGCACACATACGTAAAGTAATATTGTAACTCTGCACACTGTCTTAAATAAAATGTGGAAGTGAGATGGCATATTCTCAATGTGAGTGTAGGAAAATAAATAGCTTAGATGTCTGAGACTTTTTTTTATATAATAGAAGGCAAACGAACAGGTGAGTCACCTGATGTTAAGTGATCATCGCCGTCCATAGACACTTGCAACACCAAGGGAGTCACAAGTGCGTTGTCAGCCTGTCTCTAGGGGGAAAGGGCAAGAGGGAGAGGCGAGTGGAGGGGAGGTGGTCTCCCGGCGCTCTCACTAACCGAACGAAACACAACAATGTGTGCACTATTACTTCACGTGTGTGATTCTGCATGTCGGGTGGTAGTAACGGGGGCGAATCGACACTTTTTTTTTTCGAATTGACTATGTCAATCCTCGCAGGCCTTTACAGCTTCACCGGGCTACTAAGGCGAGCGCTTAAGGCACTCAGCCGATTTTATTCAGGTAACATGCTCAAAGGTGCACAGCACTCCTCGGCTTGGGCTGTTACCGAAAGAACCCGATCTGACCTAGTTAAACTATTCTAAGATATTCATACATGTATTCGTTTGTGAGTCATAAAATTAAAAATTGTATGATTCAGAAATGCATACATGTATATCGGAAATGAAACAAGCTGACCCATTCATGCTGAAACCAGTAATAGCTTCAGCGTGGCTCTACCACCTACAAATGCTGAGTGACTGATTTACAACTAGAAAGTGGTAGGTAGCTAATTCAGACTTAGAAGATTCCAAATCAACATGCTATGGATTCACCACAATGTATTTTTTCATCGAAAGTACTGACTTAATAATAAGGATTCGGAGCTGGAGAATAGAGGTGTCTGAACATGCTAACCACTAAGCCATTGTAGCTTTTGTGTTTTTTGAGATAAATAGTAGGGTGATGCCTTCTCTTTCCACTCTTTAGGAGCACAAAGGGGAATTGTATCCAAGATAATAATGCACATATAGATAGCATTATTTTTTATTCACCAGTCTATGCTACATTAGGGGTCATTCAAGTATTACATAAGCACTTATGGGGGGGGTTCAGCATTTGCTTATTTTTGATGACATAGTGGTTGGGAGGTCTAGATGGTAATTACGCTAGCAATATTTATTTACTGAATTAGAACAGATTTGAATATACTTATATAAATGTTTACGTAATTATGGGGGGGGGGGGGGTTAAGAGCATTGCTTACTTTTGCTGACCAGACGGAGGGGTTGGCCAGAAATTACAAAAAAATTGCTTACGTAATACTAAGTACTTAGCAGGTGGTAGAGCCACGCTGAAGCTATTATTGGTTTCAGCATGAATGGGCCGGCTCACCCAGGGTACCACCATTCTTTCACAGAAAGCCGATGTGACTTACCAGTGCTTGCATTGTTTCGTTTCGTTCGGTTAGTGAGTGCGCCGGAAGACCATCTCACCCTTCTCCCTTTCCGTTCCCCTACTCCGTATTCCCCCCTCCCCAAACACAAGTTGGCAACGCAGTTGCGACTCTCTCGGTGTTGCATGTGTCTATGGACGGTGGTGATGACTTAACATCAGGTGATCCATCTGTTTGTTTGCCTCCTATGATATAAAAAAAAAACTTGACCCCTTAATGTCTTCTCAGTCAAACATTGCAATATTGTTCTATTATTTACTATTTTGCTTAAGTTTAATCTAAGACTACCTTGTTATAAGATATATTCTAGTTAAAATCTATAATTGCATTTAATGTTACAGACATGTTGTATTTTGAGAGAACCTTGTAAATACATATTGTATTATTATCTTATGAAATAAAAATAATGTGTAATATTTTTTTGTTTCTATTTTCCGTGTTTCTGGGCTGAAGTCTTTACTGTCGATATAAGCCAATATAATACTTTGGCAACACTGGTTTATTCTAAATTCTATATACTCTATGATAAAATCTATGGTTCGGTTTGTAAAAGACTGGTTGTGTGAGAAGTTTCTTTTACTGGAATAAAACTGCAAGTCAATTTAGAAACTTAGTTTTACTTGATAATCTTACACTTATATTTGGTTTAAATTTTTTTATTTTTGTTATTTTCTAGAGCGTTATAGCAGTGTATTTGTATATATGAAGAGCTTAATTGCACAAAATATAATAAATAATGCATAATTATTACTTAATCTATACCAACATTATAAAGAAGTAGAGTTTGTGAGTTTGTGACGTTGTAGGAGCTAATCTCAGGAACTACTGGTCCGATTTGAAAAATTATTTCAGTGTTATATAGGTCATTTATTGAGGATGGTTACAGGCTATATCATCACACATAAGACCAATAGGAGTGGGTAACCAATAAAGAATGTTTCGAAATCGTTTTTTGTTTTAATCTCGAGAGCTTCCGCTGTGTTAACCCAAAGTAACTATTCCTCGCAAACGAAGTTGCGGGCAGAGGCTAGTATATTATTCAATAACTTTTTCTCCTTTATTTATCAACCGATTTTCTTTTTTTTTTTGGTTAGCAAATACTTTTTTAATTCTATTTTCGGCTA
>JACEII010000115.1:1047861-1065355 GCA_014332785.1 Antheraea mylitta
CATGATAGTGGCGACTGGCGATGGATAGTCTACCAATCGTTGGTCGCTATTATTTCTGGATTATACTATGCTTACCATCAGGCATAGTGCAGTCATTTTGCCGTGCTACAATAAAAAAAAAAGATTTGAAAGCCACACTAATTTAAGTAAATGGACGTCCACCTCCCTTCCTCTCCCCCCCTTCCTCTCCCCCCCTCCCTCATACACAAGCTGGCAACGCAATTACGACTCCCCTGGTGTTGCTAGCGTCTATGGACCTTGGTGATCATTTAACATGAGATGGCTAACACGTTTGTCTCTTAGGACACAAAAAAGACACGCAAACCGGCAAAACACAGCGACGACCAGCGATGGACAGGTTGTCTCTCGGTGGTCTAACAACACCAGGAGAGTCGCAAGCGCGTTGCCAGTCTGTGTTTGGGGGAGAGGGAGTGATGGGAAGAGAGGGGAGAGGAGATGTGGGCCTCCGTCACTCACACCGAATGAACGAAACGCAATAATAAAAGCACTGTTACTTCACGTCGGTGTTTCTGTGGGACTATGAGCCGACCCGTTCATGCTGAAACCAGTAATAGCTTCAGCGTGCCTCTACCGCCTAATCTCGTCTCTTCACGTTACGCTTGAAGGACCCCATGTCATAGGAAGAAGGGAAAACACTGGCCGGGAGATTATTCCACAGCTTCACGGTACGGCGAACGTTTTAGTTTTTTTTTTATGTCATGGGAGGCAAACGAACAGGTGGGTTACCGTATGTTAAGTGATCACCACCATCCATAGACACCAGCAACACCAGAAGGGAGGTGGGTCTCCGGCGCTCTCACTGACCGAACGAAACGCAACAATGCAAGCACTGTTACTTCACTTGGGTGTTTCTGTGGGTCGGGTGATACTAACCCGTTCGAGGCGATCCATTTGTGGCTCTATCATCTAGTTCATGCCCAGATACAGTTCACTGTGAAACTATGGTTCCGAAGCCTAGCGCACGTGTTTCAGTTATGGAAATGGAAGTGATTACTTTAAATAACTATTTCATTCTTTCGTTTATTTTATTTGTGTGAAATACTCATTATTTTTTCTAAAATAACAGTCTAAGTTATTCGTTATAATATCAGCTATATGCTGGTAAATGTCTCGTTAAAATTAGTCAAAAAATTACAAAAATCCTATTTTTTTTTTAAATCTATGCTATATAAAGAGGTAGTTTGTGATGTTGTGACGTTGTAGGGGGTAATCTCAGGAACTATTGGTCTGATTTGAATAATTATTCCAGTGTTAT
The DNA here is from genome assembly GCA_014332785.1 of Antheraea mylitta. Classification (NCBI taxonomy): domain Eukaryota; kingdom Metazoa; phylum Arthropoda; class Insecta; order Lepidoptera; family Saturniidae; genus Antheraea; species Antheraea mylitta. The sequence goes on from JACEII010000115.1 coordinate 1,049,138, forward strand.
ATAGCTCATTCATCGAGAATGGTTATTGGCTATATATCATCACGCTAAGACCAATAGGAGCGGAGCAAAGATGAAAAATGTTTTAAAATCGGGATGTTTTTTTCTATTGAGAACACGGACGAAGTCGTGGGCAGTGGCTAGTGCCCTATAAACCGTGTCCTCGATTGAACTTTAAATTTTCTAATACAAATGACGTAAGAAATTTCTTTGGACATCATCATCAACAAACTTTAAAGACATTTTATCTTGTTAAAGAGAATGGATAGATCTCATTTTCAACAAAGTCAAATTCCTATCGTTAATATCTTTGTTTCTACGGATCTTTGAAATTTGAATCTTTAGTAATTTTGCGTTTTTTTTTTTAAAATTAAACCTGCAATTTATTTTAGTTTCATACATGTCACGCCACGAAATCTTTCTAGGCTTTCGTCTTGTCACATTTTGTTGAGCCACTCTGTCATACTAAACGTGTGACGTAATTTTTGGACGGTCCCAAAGTGTTTAGTGAGCGTTTGTCAAGGTGTGCTTAAATGGGTCCCAAATGTTATGATCTTTTGATATAGAACTGCGGAAGTTGAAAACGCTGCATAGCGGCGGGGGTCGTGTAGGTCTGGTATCGAGGTCTCGTGCGTCCCGGGGTGCGGGTTCGATGCTCAGTGCGGCTGTAGACCCGGCATCGGATCTACACGCACCAGTCGTAAGGCACGGGTACCAGGCGCGCAGGAGACACGCGGAGATAACCTATGATCCCTCACTGCTATGTAAGAACAGCTTAGTCCTTATTCAATTTATCTAATCTAATACCTTTAAACGAGCAATTCTTGTATATTTTTATATTTGTATATTCAAGATCTCGGAAACGGCGTCATCTATTTCCGTGAACTTAGTATATAGGTAGTTTCGGGAACGATAAATCGATTTAGCTAGATTTTATTTATAGAAAACTTTTTTCCTAAGATTTTAGGTAATGAAAAAATATAGCTAGAATATAAAGGTAAATTTCGCCGCCGCTGTCAAAACAAATATAGCTCAGATGAGAATCGGTTGCTTCGAAAATCCGTGTAACGCCAGTTCGAATCCGAGTGACAACAGAAGCAGACTTATTTTTTTATTTTTTTCGTTTTGTAAAAAAAAATGTTAATCTTAATTTAAAAAAGTTTTTCGAGAACCGAGCTAGGCTCGATCGCAGAAGTACTATGATTAAAGCATGTGTGTAAAGGAGAAAGCAAAAGTATGAGCTTTGAGCTATTTTGGTACCCCTCTCAACGCCATCCCATTCCTTCCAATACAAATTGCCTCCAAACATCGAAACTGTAGTAGAAAATTCACAATTATTAACCCTTTGGACTCGAAGTTTTTTTCACTCATATTCCCAGCAACTCGAAACCATAATTTTCTGCAGTTAACGAGAGTATAACAATCCGCGAGCCGTGACCCCCTATTTGTCATCAATATTTTAAATAGCTCGGCTCCTGATCCCTCGAGTGTAAATGGTCAATATGGTTCTTTCCAAGAGTCGTTTACTTTCAAATTACCATACTAATATTATAAAGAGGTAAAGTTTGTGAGTTTGTGACGTTGTAGGGGGTAATCTCAGGAACTACTGGTGTGATTTGAAAAATTATTTCACTGTTATATAGCTCATTTATTGAGGAAGGTTATAGGTTATATCACGTTAAGACCAATAGGAGCGAAGCACCGATGAAAAATGTTTCAAAATCTCGATATTTTTTCCTCTTGAGAGCTTCCGTTGTGTGTTAGCGATAGCCAAAAGTAACCATTACTACGCGGACGAAGTCACGGGCACAGCTATCTATACTAATATTATAAAGCTAGCGGATTTTTTTGTTGGGATGAACGCACTAATCTTAGGAACTACTAGCCCTATTTGAAAAATGATTTCACTGTTATATAGCTCATTTATCGAGGAATGCTATAGGCTATATATCATCACACTAAGACTAATAGACGCGGAGCACCAATGAAGAATGTTTCGAAATTATTATTTTTTTTCTTTTGAGAACTTTCGCTACGTATCAGCGTTAGCCCAAAGTACCACACGCAAGCGAAGTCACGGGAACAGCTACTAAGCATTTATATACCGCTATTGATACTTTAAATTAGTAGCCTAATTAAGCCTAAGTAAGCGATTTCAGCGCTAGAAGACCACGAAGCTATAGCAAAGCCCCCGGCTTGGCTCGAACGGTGTGGTCAAGATCTAACGAGAACCTGCTCCGGTCATCATCTACCGCGCGATCCGATGCGGCTCTGCGAACGGGAGACGAAATGGAGCGAACAATTCTTGGAGAACCTACACAATGATTTAAAAAGTTAGCAAGATCCGTATCTTTTCACACATAAACCTCATGTAATTAACTCCATTTGGGGTGTACCAAATTTCCAAGATTTTTTGGTCACCCATTTAGAAATCTCAAACGGTAGGTAATTCCCCTTTTTTATGTCGTAAGAGGCAAACGAATAGACGGAAACATTTCAATAAAAAAAAAAACAATAAAAGCCAACGTGACGCGTTGTGTTCTCATCCAAGTACTGTTGTAGGTGGTAGAGCTACGCTAAAGTTTTTATTCGTTTCAGCATGAATGGGTCGGCTCGTTCGGGGTAGCACCGCCCTCTCAAAGAAACACCGACGTGAAGTAACAGTGCTTGCATTGTAGCGTTTCGTTAGGTCAGTGAGAGCGCCGGAGCCCCATCTCCCCTCGCCTCTCCCTTCCCCTCTCCTTTTCTCTCCATTCTCCCAACACAGGCTGGCAACGCACTTGCGACTCCTCTGGGGTTGCTAGTGTCTATGTCTATGATCGTTTGATGAGAATCTTTTTAGAGGCACGTTGAAGCTATAACTGGTTTCAGCATGAATAGGCCGGCTCCCCCGACACACAGAAAACCGGCGTGAAGTAACAGTGGTTGCATGATTGCTTTTTGTTCGGTCAGTGAGAATGCCAGAGACCCACCTCCCTCTTCCCCTCACTTCTCCTCTTCCTTCCACTTTCCTCTTCTCTCCCTTCCCCCCATTCCCCCATCCCTCTAAACACAGGCAGGCAACGCACTTGCGACTCCTCTAGGGTTGCTAGTGTCTATGGACGGCGGTGATCGCTTAACATCAGGTGATCAGCCTATTGGTTTATATCATATATGATTAAAAAAAAAACTGACCGTGTCCGATGTCGCTTAACTTCGGTTCAATGAACAGAATTTAAAAGCCCTTCAATAGGGAATGTCACTAAAAGTCTTCGAGCTTTGCTTGTGGACCAGCTCTCTGCTAACGCTTAGTCTGTTACCAATTTTGAGGATATGACTTCTCCTCTAGAGGCTCGGTTAGGAGCCGCCGGTGTCTCGGCGGGACCGCTGCACGTTCTGAAGCCGAGGCGGATGGAGACGATCCCAAGACCAGCAACACCCGAGGTGGATGCTGTCGGTGATGCGGAGGAGCTGAACCACCAGTCGGCGCTGATGCTGCAGAGGATCATACGAGGACGCGCTGTACAGGTCTTGGTGAGTTTCGTCTTATTTCTTGCCTCATGTCAATCGAAGTTCCATTGTGTAGTAATGTTTCTCTTTTATCTATCTATTTGAAATTTGTGCAGGATTTTGACATAAAATGACTGATGTTTATTACAGGCTGGCAACACATTTGCAACTCCTCTAATGTTGCAAGTGTATATGGACGGTAGTGATCACTTAACATCACGTGACTCACCTGTTCGTTTGCCTCCTTTGATATATATAAAAAAAAGAAACAGAATTTTATTAACTTTAAATATAAAATAATTTGTTTATATGCGTGTATAATGTATGTTTGTCTATTTATTGAAGACTAGCCTCTGCCCGCGACTTCGTTCGCGTGGAATAGTTACTTTGGGCTAACCCTAACACGCAGCGGAAACTCTCAAGAAGAAAAAAACTCCGATTTTTAAACATTCTTCATTGGTGCTCCGCTCTTATTAGCCTTAGCGTGATGATATATACCCTATAACCATTTTCGATAAATGAACTATATAACACTGAAAGAATTTTTCCAACCGTACCAGTAGTTTCTAAGATTACTCCCTACAACGTCACAAACCCACAAACTTTACCTCTTTATAATATTAAGTATAGATTTACAATTTTTGTTGGCCTAGAGCGAATCTTAAAATTCGACATAGTTCATTAATAATTGTATATACATATTGTTACGAATAGCTGAGCCTCGTTAATATTTATCGAATAAGATACATCAAAAGGTAGAGCAGGCATTATGACGTAAAAGTCTTGCGAGGCTTAACAACGTTAAGTATTATAAATAGTCATAATTTTTCATGTAAAGTTTTTGTATGTTTGAATGTAGATAAGTAATTATGTTTGGAATATTAAAGAGTCTTACGTCGTTAATTGTAATCTCTTATTTATTAATAAAGTTCTTATGTCGACAATAATGTGTTCTATGTAGTATTAATGAGAATTATGTCGCTTAATGTCTCGTACATAGAATATCTCACGGTGAAACCGTATGTGTTAATATATAATGTTTATGTTAGTGTAACTTGAGTCATAACGTTGTGAGAAGAGTAAATAATGTGTTCTTATGTATATTACTCAAGTAAATATCCTTATGTAACGATTAAAAGTATCGTTAACAATATTTGAATTTAATCGCCAAACCGAATATTATTATTATTTGAAGGAAATTGTACTAAACCACCACGTAAAATGTATCGTCGATTAATATAAATTGTAAATGTGTATGGTAAATGGCGGCGTCCTTAGGACATAATCAATGTACTAGTTGTAAGTATGTAATCGTGTACATATATAACGAAAAAATGTATGTAACCACCGGCTCTCAAGACACGATTGAAGAAATGTAACAGTATTCTTTTAAAATATACAGTCCACTGAAGTCCTGAAGTTTTACTGCCTTCTCAAAGCCGGAAGGGGACTTTGACCTCAATACATATGTAGCGGTCCCATCGAGACACCGGCGGCTCCTAACCGAGCCTCTAGATGAGAAGTGATATCCTCAAAATTGGTAACACACTAAGCTTCGGCAAGGAACTAACTGGTCCTCAACCGAAATTTTGAAATGACACTCTCTATAAGAGTGCTTTTAAATTCTGATCGGCAGCTTTTATAAGTGCATATATGCACTTATAAAGGCTGAACGTTTAGACAGTAGCAATAATTATAGTGGATACTCTGCACTCGATTTTCGTTCTAAATCAATAAAAAAAAATAGGTGTTTAATATTTGACCTTATTATCTAAGAAAATACAAAAACTATACTCAATCCTTTACGCATCTATGTTAAAGTACAGTACCAATGACCGTCGAGTGATTTCACTTTCACTTTAAAGGAAACCTGGTAACGTCAGGAACAAAACAAAAGGGTTTATTGTCCGTTTTACTATCGAAAGTTATTAACTCCGGGTCGCTCATTGTAGCTTTCGACAGCGGTCATAGCAACTAGGTTTATTAGGATTGTAGCTTGCTTGTTAATGCCAACAGAAAAGTCATGGACAGCATATGTCTACCTTTTATATTTAAGGTCACAAAAAGTAGTTTTTTATAAATGTTTACCGCCCAAGGAAGTGGCTACGGGACAGCTAGTTTAATATATTTCTATAAATATTGTTTTGTAAGATTGTCTGGTATTCAATCTTTTGACTGTACGAGTATTTGACTTTACGTCATATTTAGAGAAGCTAAAGAGATAGAAGAGAAGAGAAGAAATGTGCATGTTCTTCGAACATTATAAAGTTAAATGTAATAAAGGGGGCAATTTCTGAGTAGAGAATGAATTAGATGGATGAATTTGACAGATGTATGAGGGTCGCAGAAGGGCTGCGGAGCTGACCGAGGAGTTGAAGACGACGCACGGACTCCAGCGCGAGGACAAGGCGCGTATCGCCCGTGAAGAGGCGAAGGCGAGAGACTATAACGCGAACAGGACTGAAGCCGAACAGAAGGTATTCCATCACATACACACAAGTACATGAAGACACACATATAGCCGCACATAGAGACAGAAAGAGAGAGATGTGCGCACGCTCGCACACACACACCACACAGGCACCCCCCTCCCCCATACTCACACCACACAGGCACACACACACACACACACACACACGTACACCCACACCGACACACACAGACAAAGCGATTTTTTTGTTCCGTGTGTATTGAAAACGATGTCTGGTGTAGGAGGAGGCGGTGACGGCGCTGGTCGAGGAGTTGTGCGGAGGAGCTGTCTCCGCGGCGCTCGACTTCCTCGAGAAGGAGTTGCGGAGACTGAAGGAGGAGAGGAGACAGCACGCCTTTATCCTCATAGCACGTGAGTTTATCTTCCATATCCCAGACTACTAAGCTGTAAAGGATTGTGAAGGAAAGGATACCGATTCAATTTCTTAGTGATGAGTGTTTGTATATATCAAACGAACAGGTGGGTTACCTGATGTTAACCGCCGTCCATAGACACTAGAAACACCAAGGGAGTCGCAATTGCGTTGACATCCTGTGTTTATTGGGAGGGGAGAGAGAGGCGAGGTGGGTATTTTAGGTACCACCTTCAAGTTGGAGATCTTTGATTTGATTTTTGCAAAGAATTAGAAATTACGGTGAAGAAAAATATCTTGATACTGGTACATCGTAATACTAAGTCCTGTGGGAGCGAGGTGGAGGGGCCATCACCTCGTTGCACGGGTGAAGCAGAAGAGGGGAGGCTACTGGTCGTGTACCCAGTAGTTTCTCTACAATAGGGCGAAGCCTGACGTGTCACACTCCTGGCTGCCGCAGGGGCCGTTTTTCAAGTCGGACAGCAGGTTCGATTCCTGGCTGCCCCTACCATGCGGCGGACGGTAGACTGTGGGGTTTTAGTCCATGCGAGTTGGACATAACCCACCCTCTCCCTCGAGAGGGTGGCGTATTTATAAAGGATTTCCTCACGTTAATAAAAAAAGGTGGTAGAGCCATGCTGAAGCTATTACTGGTTTCAGCATGAATGTGTCGGCTCGTCCGGAGAAGTATCACCCTGTCACAGAAAACTGACGTGATTTAACAGTGCATGCATTTTTGCGTTTCGTTCGGACGGCCATCCCCCTCCCCACCATCATCCTCCTTTTGCCTTCCCTCCCTCCCCCTTCTCCAATAGCACAGGCTGGCAATGCACTCGGAACTCCTCTGGTATTTTTGGTGTCTATGGATGGTGATAATCACATAACATTGAGTGACCCGCCTGTTCGTTTGCCTCCTGTGATATAAAAAAAAAAACAAATCCAAACAAGGTATCATTGTGTAGTTTGGGATTTTGTCAAATTTATTCACTAGTTCGAGAGAAGACGATGCGAGAAGCGGCCGAAGCCGGCAGGAGACAGAAGGAAGAACGCAGACGGAGGGAACATGACGAAATGTTTAAAACGGTAATTTTTCATTTTTTTAAACTATATGGGTTAGGGTGTTTCATTTGTGACGACTAAATTTTTTTTCGCCAACACCCTTGAGTATCGTTCCAGATGCGGAAAAATAAATCCTGTTAAAATTTGACATGTATATGTAACTATTTGAAAGAACTTTTGATGTGAAGCATCTATAGGTGGAGAGTAAACCTGGTTGTTGGCGACGTGGCGACGCAAAACATGAACTTGCACTATCAACGAAATTATCATCGCCATGCTTAAGTTATTTCCGCTGCAAAAAAAGTCACCGAAATTAAGCAAAGTCGGGCGCGATCTGCACCTGGATGGGTGACCGTCTGGGAACTTCGCGTGTACTTTCGTAGGAGGTAAACGAACTGGTGGGTCACCTGATGTCAAGTGTTCGCCACAGTCCATAGACACTAGCAACACCAGGGCGTGCCGGCCAGTGTTGGTTGGGAAAAGGGCAGGAGGGAAGGAACAGGGGAGGTGTGCCTCTGGCGTTCTCACTGACCGAACGAAGCGCAACAATGCATGCACTGTCATGTCACGTGAGTGTTTCTGTGTGTCTGATGGTAGCACCGGGGACGAAACGACCTATTTATGCTGAAATCAGTTATATCTTCAACGAAGAGGTTTTTACTTCTTACATGTGGTCATAGCATACACACACTTTTTGGAATAAAGTTCCTTACGGCAGGCTTGGAGGAGATAGGAATTTTGCTGCGCGACCGAACTGAAAAAAATGTGATAGTAAAACCGTAACGAAAAGTGCGTGGAATAAAGACGTGCGCAGGCGCGACAGTCGTATACACAAGCGAGTAGTGTATAATACCTTTCTCTTTCTCCTTTTTTGTAATTATTTCTATTTCTATGTAATTTTATGTTGTCAAACAAAAATAAAGAGACATATTTGTTATTTTAATTGATAATTTGAATTACGATTACATAAAATTGAGCACGATTTTTTTTTTTTGCAAATTGTGTCGATTCTACATTAGCCGAAGGAACTTAGTTCCTACCTGGTGTCCCACGACACCACATTCTTTTTTTTTTAATCACTGACAGACCGATATTATAACGACACAATCGGCGATAAATTTATGATTTTTCGGTGATCACTTTTGTTTTTGTACTGAACGGTGATTAACATGAAAAACAATTACGTGTTAATGCTATGTTAAGAAAAAAAAATACACGTCATTGGAGCTGTTACAGCTTAGTCAAGTCGATGACCGACCCCAGATGGTCTGATAATTTGTTTTGCAGAACTCCAAAGCACTATAACGTTTTGTTTGGAATATGCCCTTATATTTCAGGTGTTGGGAGTTACACAGGAGAGTGTGGACGCGTACTTGATGGAGATCGTGCAGGAGGGAGTGGAGCTCGCAGCGGAGGAGGACGCCGTGAGGAAGGCTCGAGAGCATGCAGACGCTATCGATCTTCAGAGGAACGAATCTATGTAAGATTTATATTCTCCTCTTTTACACCAATAGTTAAATGCTTAGAATAATATAGGTACAATGATGATGAAGCTTGGTCTCGGCCGCCGCTTCAATGGGAAGCAGGAGAGGGAGCTGTCCTCTCTCGAGGTGAGGGTCCTCCTTTTGACCATCTACTGGGGCCCAAGCTGTGACCCGGGTTTGAAGGAGCACGTGCTCACCGCCTTCCCTCAGCCCCGGATCACATACGTGCGAAGGCGGCACGGGGGTTTTTAGTGCGTTAGAGTCTCACACGTAACCCTCACACTGTCCCTCGACAGTACGTTAAACAGTTAAAAAAAAAACATAGGTACAATCGGAGACTATTACAATTTCATAGGTTTCTCATGCTACCGTGTCAGAAGCGGAGATTGTTCAGCTGATAACGTGTTCAGACTAAGTCCAGAGTTTTCGGTGGAGGAAAACGTCGTTATGAGACAATAGCATAGTAGTTCCGGTTTTTTACTAAGTCTACTTGATTAACTACCCACCACCAAGTTGTAAATCTATCGCTAAGCACCTATTGGTGTTTTTTTTTATATCATTTAATAATAAAATATTTAATATTTATATAAAATATTTAATAAAACCTTTGGGACTAATAAAGTAATATCCTTTGGGACTTTAAATTAAAACCTTTTCAAACCTTTTCTATATGTTATAGTAGGCAAACGAACAGATGGGTCACCTGATGTTAGGTGATCACCACCGTCCATAGACACTTGCGACACCAAGGGAGTCGCAAATGCGTTGCCAACGTGTGTTTAGTGGAAAGAGCGGAGGGGTTTGGGAGAGAGGGAATTGAAGAGGGGATGGCCCTCCGGTGCTCTCACTGACTGAACGAAACGCAACAATGCAAGCACTGTTACTTCACAATGGTTTTCAGTGAGAGAGTGGTACTACTCCGGGTGAGTCGACCCATTCATGCTGAAATAACTTCAGCGTAGTTCTATGACTACGAATAGGTGTGTTCAATGTGTTGAGGTAAGGTGAGGTGTTCGTGGTCAGGCACTAAAATCAAACGATGACTTCGTAGCATTTACTATGAACAGACAGGAGATCTTTTCAGGCTGTTCTATCCTCATCCAACTTTATTGTATGTCACTGCTATACGAACAAATACACGTACACTCAGTTTCAACTCCTAACTGGTATAGGATACTAACTGCCCGTTGTGGCTTTGCACGCGTCTACTAATGAACAAAATGAGATCAAATGTACTGCCTTCTGTTTGACTCACTTTTTTATATGATTATTTATTCACTAAACTATTTCACTATGTTGTGATTTTTTTTTAAACGTTTCCCTTCCTACAGACTTTGTGCTGACAATTACAAACGCAACTAAAATAAAAGGCAAATAGGTGCAGTCGTTCTCAAGTGACGCGCTTACATACATTCGGCAATTGATTTATATTTATATAGATACTAGTCCATGCCCGCAACATCGTCCGCGTAGAAATAGTTACTTTGGGCTAACGCTAACACGCAGCGGTTCCTATTTCTGTTAGCGTGAGCTAGTAGTATATGTAGCCTATAACCATCCTCTACAAATGAACTAAATAAGACTGAAAGAATTTTTCAAATGGGACTAGTAGTTCCTGAGATTATCCCCTACAACGTCGCAAACTCACAAACTTTATCTCTTTATAATATTACTATAAATATCGGCGAAAATGCCCGTTCGACCTTCAAAATGTACTTGCGCTGATTTAAATATTATAACCTTAGCATCTAATACGACAATCTGAGACCCTGTTTGGTCCTGACTTCAGAATGCACCGCCTCGTGGAACCCAGATCGTATTGTATCATATCCCAGATATCTCGGCCTTATCCTCGACAGTGGGACAGTCACGAAGCACTTCCCTTCACTAGCCCGCCTATTGCCCAACCTGGGGAGGCCCAGTCTCGTTTGCCCTGTATCTCGGGATCGTGCGATCCATGCCTTTCTATGGAGTCCCGGTATGAATGTATGCCCTGACGGCACAAAACGCAAATACGCAATCAACCAAAACAAATGGATTATGTGGAGCTATTGTGTTTGTGAACATGTAGGCTGAAGCTGACCTAATAAATGGACGATGTGGTATACAGATCCTCGGCTGAGGAGAACGAGCTGGTGGCTGAGCTGGTCCATCAGTTCCTGCTCCCTCACGCCCACAAAACCGCAGCACGACATCGTATATCAGCACTGCAGAACGCGAAACTGGACGCAGCGAGAGGAACGATATTTGGACTCCTCGACGAAGCTGAGATTAAATCAGGTACTATTAATAACTTCATCTTGATCCTTGTTAATTAATTCTATTTCAGTTACATGGATGAAAGTGGAAACTCATGGCAGCAGTCTTATGGTAACAACGTTTAAAATTAGACTCTATTGTAATTACGCCAAGGTATTCAAAATACCGGCAATTTTCTAACTGACTTCAAAAAGGTACTATTCAGTTGTAGTTTTCGAAGTGGAAATTTTTATGGGAAGGCTTTGAAATTCTGATTGGCAACTATTTTTCGTACTACTACATCAGTTGTGGGGGAAAACACTGTATTGGGTAGAGTATTAAAAACTCCTGTTCTCGTCCGATCATCACAGAAATTAAGGAATGTCAGGTGTGGCCAGTAATTGGATGATTGACCGCCTAGGAATACTGTGTCACTTTTACTATTTGTTTTATTTTTCCTAGTTAAATGTTACAACACACCCTATTTATATTTTTAATATCTATCACCTCAGAACTTCATCATTTATAAACCGATTTAGAAACTTATTTTATATTGTAAGAGGGATATTTTAAAGGAAGTCCCATTTAAATTTTATGGCATTGAATATTGGTTTTCTGGGAAATTCATTAACATCGAATAGGAAATCTATAGTAATTAAGATATTCATAGGTTTGTGATAATCCAAAACTAGGTAGGTCAAAAGTTTTTTTTTTGAATCGTTTTATAAAGTTAGGGCTCTAGTTTCTTTCAGATTCCTTTCTTGTCAGATCTTTCTAGTGAGTTTTGATACACCTTTTAACCGTCTTAAACTATTAGGGCCACCATTACTCCATAGCCCTACGGTAACCCTAGTTTTAAAGTCCGGCACAATAAATTAATGTTATCCAGTAACGTGCACAATATGTGGCTGTCCCCTGGACGAGCTATGCCGTTGCAATACTTGTCCGGGCACTCAAGTACCAAGGGAGACTGTATCGAGGGACGACTCGAGGTGGAAACACACTAGACGTTAGTACCGGTTTCGTGATTATTCATATGATCTAGGAATAGAAAGTGGTCAAGATTGTTTAGGGAAAACATTTTATAGTTTTCCTGTGAAAGTGAAAGAGCAATAATGGTATAGAGTCCAAAAATCTGCATTGGTTAGCATAGGTTCTAGCCTTAATAATGAGTTTGACCTAAAGGAAATCCATATTATGAAGCGATAAAAGCCTGACTTTACTTATTATTAGGTGGTAGAGTCACGCTGAAGCTATAACTAGTTTCAGCATGAATGGGTTGGCTCGTCCGGGGTAGTACCACCCTCTAACAGAAACACCGACGTAAAGTAACAGTGCTTGCATTGCCCACCTCCCCCTTATCATTTCCCCCAAAAACAGCCTGGCAACGCACTTCCAACTCCCCTAGTGTTGTTTAGTGTAGTGGACCCCTAGTGTAGTGGACGGCGATCAGGTGACCCGCCTATTCGTTTGCCTCCTATGATATAAAACAAAGACTATATTAAAAACGAAAAATTGTCATTAACTATCCATAGATATGTGCCAATGACTGTATTCAAGAAATGCGTTTGATTTAATATCCACACCTTTCAGATTTAAATACAGTATACAGCCTTTTGTGATAAGATTAGATAGAACGTTGGAATTTCAATACTCGAACCCTATGTTACCAATAATGTCTGGCCGCAATCTCACCTGAATTGTTAAATGGTGATGTGGTCTAAGATGGTAAACACGCTAAACTTGGAGACGAATGACTCTCTATCGTACCCAGTGGAACAGATTTCCCGCTAGATCAAGCATTAAAAAAAATAGGGTGTGGCTGAGTCATGGACACGGCCGTTTGTCGTACGTGAATATTTCTCGTAACAGGCGATATTTTCTATATAATGTACTGGCGCCGTTGGTGATCCGCTCGGCCGCATTCACTTTTTATCAATGCTGACACTACTTGACTCGGTCATATGGTGTTTTATTGGTACCAATCGATTGGTTTTGAGATGCTCTCTCCAACCCTATACGATTTCTGTATTTGGATTTGACTCTTCGACGCTTATAGGCTAACATTATATATTTTATTTTAACAACTTATTATATACACAGCCACAATAAACACCAATGTTTTATATATAATCGATAGACTTTGAGAAGAGCTAACAATTGAAACTTAAATAAATGTTGTATCTATACCGATTCGAAAGTTATACTAGATGGAAATCTCAAAACGAAGCAGAATTACCTCAAAAGGCGGCGCTTCCTAGCCCACCGCGTGCGGTGTGTTACAGTCTTGACTTAGCGTAATAAATTCTTTGATCCTTTAGCTATCCAATGGTATAATTTAATTTTGGATGTAGCGAATAGTTTCGAAACTACATAGCCAAACTGTATCCTCCGATTTTGTTATCATTAGGTTCTTTGGATTGCCCCTGTAAAGTAGCAAATTTAAAAACATATTCACGTCAAAAACCCTACCACCATATGATTAGTTTTGCCACGAGGCTTTTCTTTACCGATAGTTTCCGCTATTTGCAGATTTGGAACTACTTTAGATCTTTAATGTGAGCTAAAATTAAGCAGAATCGGATCGGTTTTCCTGTTTCATCTAGGTCGTCCTCGGCCTGTACCAAAATCGCTTGAGGATCGTTACCCGGCGTACCACGAGCTTCGTTGCATACTCAACGCTGTAGTTGATGAAGGTATGCTTTAAATACTGATATCTCCCCACTTGCTTTAACTTCTTGACCAAATGGATGTTTATGGGGCGTTAATGTAATTTGATTTTTCAACTTATCGGGCTGTTAACAGAAAACAAGGAATCCGATGGAATACATTGAACTGAGTAAATTAGGTTTGTACATACGGTATTTGATTAAGCACTGGGAGTTAGATTGAACTAAATCAGTGAAATTGAAGAAAGGGAATTAGTCGGACCCGAGGTTATTAGATTGTACAGAGGAGATTCGGTGGAATAGAGGGATTAGGATTAAACACGTTAGGTTGAACGGAATCGATTGGATTAAATAGAGGGAAATATATTGAATAGCGGGCAATAAATTGATCAGAGGTTTTTAGTCTAAACAGAGGGGATGCGGTGGAATGGAGGGGTTGGGATTAAACAGAGGGACTTAAGTTGAACGGAATCAATTGAATTAACTAGAGGGAAATAGATTGAATAGAGGGAATGAGACTGATCAGAGGTTTTTAGTCTGATCAGAGGGGATTCGGTGGAACGGAGTGGTTGGGATTAAACACAGGCAGTTAAGTTGAACGGAATCAACTAGATTAAACAGAGGGAAATGGATAGAATAGGGGGCTTAGATTGTTCAGAGCTTATTAGGTGGAACAGAGGGGATTCAGTGGAATAGAGTGTTTGTGATTAAATAGAGGGATTTAAGTTGAATGGAATCAATTGTATTAAATAGATGGAAATAGATAGAACAGGGCGATATAGACTAATCAGAGGTTATTGGGCTGACCAGAGGGGATTCAGTGGAACAGAGGTTTTGGGACTAAACACAGGGAGTTAAGTTGAACGGAATCAATTGGATTAAACAGAGGAAAATAGATAGAATTGAGGATTTAGATTGATCAGAGGCTGTTAGGCTGAACAGAGAGGATTCAGTGGAACAGAAGGAATTGGCTGGAAAGGAAAAGAATTACTACAGCACTTGTGTTGTTTTGAATTTTGATTCCGGATGTATTATCAGCCGTCGTGGAATCGAGACGCCGACGCAGTGAAGCAACCGCAGTGAGGAGTGAGTGGGGTCGAAAACTTAGGGAGAGTGTTGAAGTCACTCTCGATTGTATGCAGATTGTGTCTCACTGTGAGTATTATGAACTCTATCTATGATATATGTATACCTGTCTTTACACCATACAATTAATAAGAACGATTGCGTCATTTACATAGATCGTATCTGTAAGCATTTTTTTTTTTAAACATATAGGCGGATCGTAAATTTCATTGTTGACGTGGCGACGCAAAATACAACCTTTGCAATATTAACGAAATACTCAAAATCATTTACAACCCTATATATATAATAATAAGATTTCAACTGTATTGTCGACTACTCGTTCTACTAGTGTTACGCGGCATACGTCGACGACCTAGTATCTTTTGATAAATGCCGCCAAACACATCGCGCCTAGTTGATTTTTGAGTTTTGTATTTATTTAACATGAATATTTACGTAATAAAAAAAACAGTAATTATTTTATGAAACACAATTGTAAAGTTTTGTTTTTTCATTATGCCATAGCTGATTCCTGTCGTAATCTGTTCTTTTATGCATATAACTAAATGATTTCGATGTTTCACATTTGGCAGGCGTCCCGTGATGGCTCAATTTTTTTATTTTATATATTTATTTTTATGATTTCATTGGATTTTTTTATGATTTAGGATGGATTTTGTAATCGCTTTAAATTGCCTTTATGGCGATTTCATTTTCATATTTTATGGCTATGTTTAAGTTATAATCCACAATGTCCCGTGCCGGTCATCGCACTTAGGTATATTGTTTTATTTACAAGTTTGCAGCTATACTTTTGAAAGTCTTAGAACAAACTTTTAACTTAGGTTTTGCTTGGTTGTTTATTAGTATTTGTTTATTAGTATTTGTTTTAATATTATTGTTTTATGTTTTAAACTTGAACATGAAGTGTCATAACCTAGTATACTACGAGTGTGTAACTCAGTGTTTCCCAAACTTTTTAGGCCATGCCCTACCTTAACATTTCTAAAATTTTTGTGACCCCCATATATAATGTTTAATCTTTAAAAGTTATTTTGTTTCCTTATGAAATATAAAGGATAAAATTTAGGAAGGAATCACTATGAAATTGTTAACGAAACAACATAAGTAAAATTTCAAAGCATAATAATAACATCAAACGAAATTATACCTAACTAGCCTCTGCCCGCGACTTCGTTCGCATGGAATAGATACACTAACACGCAGCAGTTCTCAAAAGGCAAAAAAACATCCAGATTTTGAAATATTCTTCATCTCTGCTCCGTTTCTATTGGTCTTAGCGTGATGATATATAGCCTATAACCATTCTCGATGAATGAGCTATATAACATTGAAAGAATTATTCAAATC
>JACEII010000115.1:1065755-1096905 GCA_014332785.1 Antheraea mylitta
TGTATGAGTTGTTGAAACGTATATGTGTACCAAGCATACACGCCTCATCAACTCCTCCATATATTTATTATCGGAAAATTGAGAGTTTTTCAGTTCGATAAGAGAAAAAAAAAGGAAACCCTTCCACTGTCATGTGTAAGCGTGTAGGCGTGCACGTGTGTGGGGGTGATCGTGTAGTGTTGTAGCGGTGATGTATATCTGTGTGTTACCGTATCGCGCAAGCAACGCACTCGAGGGCTCCCTGCCGAGGAATCGAACCTAGGCTAGAGCCGCTGCCGTGGGAGGCCTAATCGGGTGTGCGGGAGTGAAATTAACTCCCAGACCACGGCGGCGTGATCTGTGGTTACGCGGGCGTAGGCGTGCACACACTCTGTTTCGAGGGACAGGCTGGTACTGCTCATTCGCTGACGTGATTAAATCAGGAGGGTCGGTAAAAATGCATCGCGGACGTCTTTTATAACGCGCAGCGTTAGGTACGGGTTCATAGTTTGCGGCGGATACCACTAACGGATTGGGATGATTCGCAGCTTTTTCAAAATAACTAATCGTAAGTGATTTTACGTACGCCCAGATAGAAGGGATCTCTAGGTCTCTATGGAGATCGGTTCTCCGGATGTACCACGGGGCACCGGTCACTTTACGTAAAATGTGTTTTATATTATATTCATAATCTTGTGTTATTTGACTCTATATTTTGTAAATTTGGTGGTGTTTTACGTAATATAGTTAGTTTATTGTGCATAAGTGAAGTGAATGGAAGATAATACCACGGAGCATGAAATTTCGAGATGCCACAAAAACTCCCTGGAAGATTCTAACAAGGGATCCACCATGTTGTCAGAATATTGACTCACACGAGGCTTAATATTGAAATGATCGCACGACGCTTGTAATATTATTGACTACGCGACAATGGCAGTAATAATCTGAAAGATTGATTGACAAAAATAATGTTAAAAAACTATTAATGAATACAGTGGTTGATGTTGCGACCGGAGCCGTAACGCTTCCGATACGTGTTCCCAGCGCTGGGCATTACACCATGAAGCGAGTTGTCACCGATGCTCTGAATAGGACCGAAACTTACAACACCTGCCTTTGTTAGTAACCTATATCTGTGTATGTAAAAATAATATAAATCCAACGTGCCTGTACTTTTAGATTTTCGAAAGTTTTTTTTTTATATCATATAAGAGGCAAGCAAACAGATGGGTCACCTATTGTTAAGCGATCACCGCCGTCCATAGACACAGATAACCCCAGAGGAGTCGCACGTGCGTTACCAGTTGGTGGAATGGAGAGAAAGATAGAGGGGTTAAAGGAGGGGGGAGGAGAGGAGAGGGAGATGGGTTTCAGACGCTCTCACTGACCGAGCGAAACGCAGCAATGCAAGCACTGTTACTTCAAGTCTGTGTTTCTGTGAGAGGGTGGTAGTAACCCGGGCGAGCCGACCCATTCATGCTGAAACCAATAATAGCTTCAGCGTGACTCTACCGTCTACGGAATTGTAGCGGATGTCTAGGAATAAGTAACAGAATACATTTCAGACAGTCTATCTGTCTGTCTGTATGTATGAGCACGCATCACTGCTAAAGTACTGAGTTCACAATAAAACCTCAGCAAGAAAATCATAAAGCATATCCTCAGGAGTAACTAATTTTTTGTTTCATTAAAATCGGTCCACTCCATCAAAAGTTATAGTAATTTAAATGACGACTGGAGTTCTGTACGAGACAAGAGTACTTATCTATACTAATATTATAAAGCTGGAGGGTTTGTTTGGATGAACGCACTAATCTCAGTAACTACCGGTCCGATTTGAAAGTTTCTTTTAGTGTTAGATAGCTATTTATCGAGGATGGCTATAGGCTACATATCATCACGCTAGAACCAATACGAGCGGAGCATTAATGAAGAATGCCTCAAAATCGGACTATTTTTAGAGCATCCGCTGCGTGTTAGCGTTAGCTTAGAGTAATTATTCCACGCGAACGAAGTCACGGGCAGAATCTAGTTTGTAATATACTTTGAGGGCGGTAGATAACTAAATGGACTTATAAAGACTTCTACCCTCATCCAAATAGATAAGTTTTTTAATATAACTATGGTCCATCGGATCAATATAGATTCGAAGATACTTCCGTCTGAGGTCAGACGTCTCGAAGAGGAACAAGCAAGGCTGAAGGATTCCACTTGCCGCTGTACTGAAGATAAGGTCCAGTTTGGCATCAGAATAGGTAAGGAATTAATATATAACGAAAAAACACGTATTACCATTTTAATCAGGTATAGATTTAGGTTTCAGATCGTATTGCCACGGTCTATATCTCTTATCGTAAAAGACGGAAACTTTTGATGTGATCATCTATAGGCGGAGGGTAAACCTGATTGTTGTCGTGGCGACGCAGAACACGAACTTTACACTGTTAATGAAATACTCAAAAACAAGATTCATATTGTTTTGTCGTCCACTCGTTCTATTACTGTTACGCGGCACGCGCCGACGACCTAGCGCCCTTTGATAAACGCCGCCAAACATACCACGCCAGCACCTGATTGGAATTTTGTATTTAATAAAAATAAATATATATGCAATAAAATAAATAAACAGTCATTATTTTATGGAACAAATTTGTAATCTTATCAATATATAACATAGCTGATTCCTGTCGTAATCTGTTATTTTATGCGTATAACTTATACAAAACAATTTCGATGTTTCACATCTTCCAGCCGTCCCGTGACAGCTCATTTTTTTTAATGCGTTTCTTTATTTCAGTTTTTATTGATTTTTTTCGAAATTCCATTCGAGGGCATTGTGTGCCCCCAACAAAAAAAGCCCTGCATATAATATAATACGTATTTATACTGAGAATTGTGTTCTTCACAACTGTAGTCAGAACGGTCAAAAAGTTTCCCGATAACTATATATTACACATAAGTCTGAACATAGCGCTATATTCAGAGCGGCCAAAATGTTTGACAACAACTGACACATTCAATTTCCTTTCGCGAACAATTGAGTTTAAAAATGTCTAATGTTGTCTCGTAGCGGAACGAGACATCGCGAATATGCTACCGTCTGAACTCAGAGTCCTCGAAGAGATGAGGAGATGCAAATGCGACGCTATCTTGACACCAAACCCTAGTCTCGGTAAGAAGTAGTGCATTTCAACACTGAACAGTTTGAGATTTTTTTCCTCTTTATTTTTCTCAAGGGTTTGTCCAGAGAGAACACCCACCTCCACCCTCATTCATACACGAAACAATAATCTAAAAAAAGAATAGAATAACAAAAAATAAATAAATTAAAAAAACAGAACGTTACAAGCACTTTTTTGCTCTCTTACCTACCTACATACACCATATTATAGACTAGCTGGCTCTTGTCCACTTCGTTTGGCAGTAAACATTTTTACTAGGAGTGTGCGAATATCGTACGAATCGAATCGAATCGAATTTTAATATCAATTTCGAAATTCGAATTATTCGAAATTCACGAATAATTCGAATAAAATCGAATAACTGGAGACGCTTCGAATAATACTACAAAATTTGCGAATAATATAATAATTCCAAAAAAAATCGAATTATTTAGAATAATTCGAAATTTTTCGAATATTTAATTCGAATCAAATTATTCGATTCGAATCAGAACGAATAATTCGTAAGTTCGAATTATTCGCACACCCCTAATTTTTACTTGTGATGAAATTATGAATATAATTCTGTTAGTACTGAGTACTGTGTATTTTGATGAGAATTCGTAATTGTTGTTGATAATAAGACCGATAAACATCACTTAACGATTTCAATTATTTTTAAAATATAAACTACTTTTAGTGACTATAGATAAAGGACTAACCTCTGCCCGCGACATCGTCCACGTGGAATAGGAAGGTAGGAAGAAATACCCCGATTTTAAATCATCCTTCATTGGTGCTCCGCTCCTATTGGTCTTAGCGTGATGATAGCTATAGCCTTCCTCGGCGAATGAGCTATATAACACTGAAATCATTTTTCAAATCGGACCACTAGTTCCTAAGAAATCCCCTCTACAAACTCCTACGTCACAAACTCACAAACTTTACCTCTTTATATTATTAGTATAGATTAGACATATGCTGTGACTTTTTTGATGGCATTATCAAGCTCTACAACTCAATCATATATCTCTCATCGTTAAGGCAGCGATCGGAAGAAACGTTTTCGTTCGACCGTTTTTTCTCCGACTTTGCAAATCCGACTACCACAAAAAAGTCTTCTCAGTTTTGAGTTAATATACAGCCTATGACACTCACAAATAACGGGGCTTTCTATTTGTAAAAAAATCGGCTTAGTAGTTCAAGAGATTACCCCCTACAACGTCACAAACTCACAAACTTTACCTCTTTATAATATTATAGTATATAGTATAAATTATATTTGCTAATGAAAATATTTTTTTATTAAAATTTCACAGCTATGGCAGATTCGGAAACAACGGATATGATGAGTACTGAGGCAGAGAATATGACAGAAGAAAATTAATAAAATCAGCGTTCATTTGTTTTTATTTTATTCTATTATATATAACCCTATACTACAGAATGTGCCTGTACATTTATTAACGGGTTAAATGATAAATTATTTGAAATTTTATAAAGATCTTACACAAATTGTCATGTTATTTTTGACAGTTAATCATGGTTGACATTTATAGTAGTAATGTGGCAACACAATATCTGTGTAATATTTCCTGTTTCTGGCGGTATTAATATGTCATTAAATGGTTTTATTTTATATATGTTATGTCTTTTTACTCTATATTACTATGCAATACATACATAATAATAGTTATATTTTCCGTAATTGTTTATTGTACACGGGCGAGGAAAAACTAAAATGTATGCAAATGCATTTCATTTGTCACAAAAACTCCCTGAACAATTGTAACAAGGGAGCTGCAATTTTCATTCAACATTGTTTTTAATATTAGACAAATAGTTTATAGCGCTTCATAATTTTTATTTAAAATCCGAAATAGATTGAAAAATGACAACGTTTGTAAAAATACTATGTGCAAAATAAATGTCATTGACGTATTTGGCTGCATGATTTCGACACCTTTGCCTTTTCCTTAAAATGGGAATTGGGAAAAGATTTTTTTTTTCTCGAACTGTCTACGCTATTGACCTAGCAAGGTCTTTACAGCTTCACCGGACTGCAATTGGGAAAAGAACAAACAAAGTCATTTAAGTGTATATACACACATCAAAAAAGTCTAAGCAACATGCGTGATATTACAAATTTTACCATTTATAATAATTAATTTCTAGGTATTTACTCAAACAAAGTGCGTAGGTAAGTAAACTTTTTTGTTATTGATGACATACTGGCTGGTTGTAAAAAAAAATTGATAATGTTTTGTTTTTTCATAAAATACAAATGACTGCGAATTTGTTTCAATTTAAGTGCGTTTTAATTGCTACGTTTAGTCTTGATTTTATAATTTTACCAACCATTTAAATAAAGTTAGCGACAAAATTGAATTGTTAGATATTCTTTACGTCATGAAGCGACGTCATTTGATGGCAGATGAAATGCAAAGAGCTGTAGGGATGTTGCAAGCGGGAAGTAATCAATCTCAGGTATCTCGACATTTTGGCATTCATAGAAGTGTTATTTGTCGTCTTTGGCAGCACTACAATAATACAGGAGAACCCGCTGAACAGCATCCAGGCCGTAAAAGGAGTAAAACCAGTCGGCAAGACCGGTACATACAACTGACTGCAAGACGCCAGCCGATGTTAACCGCTCGAGAGATAAGTTTGAGGCTACAAATTTCAAATGATGTTGATGTAAGTCCTCAAACTGTGCGAAATCGACTGCATGAGTACGGCCTACGAGCTTGACGCCCAATCAGGTGCCCACCCATACGTCACGGGAATCGCGCTCGTCGATATGAATGGTGTAGAGAAAGCATAACATGGACCCAGGAACAATGGGATAAAATTATGTTTTCCGATGAGTCGCGATTCGGGTTTAAGCCTGACACAAGAAGGGTGCGAGTGTATCGTCGGTCCGGAAATACTGAAAGGCTGAGGTGCGTTCAGGAAGTTCATCCATACAGCGGCTGAGCAGTTATGTTATGGGCGGGTATTATAAAGAACAGGCGAACTGAGCTCGTTTTTGTAAATGGAAACATGAATGCTGAAAATTACATTGAGGATATTCTCAGACCTAATATCTACCCATTTGCACAAACCTTTAGCTCCGATTTTAGGTTAATGCATGACAATGCGCGTTCACATACAGCTCGGCGAACCAGTGAATACTTTGCAACGGAGAACATCCGGGTATTGCCCTGGCCTGCACAATCGCCAGATCTCAACCCCATCGAGCACGCATGGGACATGCTCCAGAGACGTGTTTTGAAGGACTTGGACGGAGCGACAACAACCCAACAGCTGAAGGATTTGCTACAATTCCATTGGGAGCGAATACCGCAAGATGACATAAACAGTCTCATTAATTGAATGAATAATCGTTGCCGACAAGTTCTGAATAGCAGAGGGAACCATACTTTGTATTAAATTGTTCTATTCTTTCACAATAAATACATTTTCTTTAGAAATTTCATTTTGTAAAAAAAAAAGTTTAGTTTCATATGTATCTTAGTTTCTACAGTATATTCTAATATTGTTCATTTCTGTTATTAAAAGAACTTATAAAGACAACAACTGTTATTTTACATCATAGAACCTTAAAGATATTATTTTAAAAATAAAATACGTTATAATGTGAAGAACCATCCTAAAATTTAAATTAGTACATGTTGCTTAGACTTTTTTGATGAGTGTATTTAATCTTAATGCTTTTATATATTAAAATATTGAGTAAATATTTTTAAATTAGTAATTACTTGTTTAAATCGCCTTGTTTTTTGAATATGTGTTACGAGTGAACGTTTTGTAGGTGGTTGAGCCACGCTGAAGCTATTAATAGTTTCAGCATGAATGGGTCGGCTCGTCCGGGGTAGTACCACCCTCTCACAGAAAACCGACGTGAAGTAACAGTGCTTGCATTGTTACGTTTGGTTCGGTTAGTGAGAGCACCGGAGGCCCACCTTCCCCTTCTCTTACCCCCTTCCCCATCCGCCTAAACATAGGCTGGCAACGCACTTACAACTCCTCTGGTGTTGCTAGTGTCTATGGATGGCGGTGATCACTTAACATTATACGATGTACAAAACTGGAGTATAATCTGTTTCTGGTTTTTCAAACGGAAATGTATGTGGGCCTTATCTTATGCTCATTGGCTCTCACACACGAACTCCCAACATCTCGCACTGTTATTGGAAAAAGCAAAACGACGGCAATAGTACTCGAAAACACAGAACATAAGCATTTCTCGGTGGTTTGACGGACTACTTATGGTAGAATTTAAATGACGCAAATGGAAAACTTATCCTTATGGACTCTACTCATCATCATTATCAGCCTATACGAGAGCCATAGGCCTCTTCCCGAAGTAAGCTATGGGCGTAATCACCTCACGCCAGTTCAAGACGTATTGCCGAATTCAAACTCTGTGAAATCCACAATTCTATATTTTTCCCACATACAGTAGCACTACAAGAACATTTCTCAGATTCGGGTTTCCTCACGATGTATTCCTTCACCGCCACCTGATAGTGTTACCAATTTCAATTAGTAAAGGATTGATTTCCCTTCAGACAAACCAACAGACTACCACAAGTTTATTTTTTACTAAACTACTAATGGAAATAAATAAAAAACGATTGTATCTTTATTATTATATATATTTCTTATAACGTACATAACCAATCTATTTTAGAATATAATCTGTGCGGTTACATACAAAAATGTTATAACTACGTCCATTGTTAGAGTTCCTTTCATTGAAAATAAACATTGATTCTTTTTGTATTTGATCCATTCGTTCTAAAAATAATTTGATTTCTCGTTTTAATAGTGTAGGCATAATTGCTATCCCATTGCAACAGAAAGAACAGGCTAGGTTAGAATAGGTTGGAATTGAGATGACAAGTTGCGTGTAAATGCCGAAACATTTGGTTCCACAAAGTTTATTTGCAGATTAATTAAATACGAAATGTGCACATCAGTATTCACTCTCGAGCTTTAGCTATGATGTTAGCACAACTAAATATATTTATCTCGTTAACTCACGCGACAAAACAACAGTGTTAGATAAAGAATTATCAAACTTAAAGTCACATAACTCGACTCAGCTTTGAATTTATCTCAAAATTTTCAGTAGAATATACGTTTTCCATCGGTTATTGATTCTTTATCAGAATAATGTGAGAGAGGTTAAAAAGCGTGGGATGCTTGTGTAAACAAAAAGTGAATTCCCATATTCATTCGATTTAAACACAAAGATGTTTTTTATAACCTCAAAATATAATCACGAATACTCTACCAATGGATGAAGTTTGCACTAAATTATTATTTTTTTATACTAAATACAAGAAGCGTATAAAATAGTATACAAAAGTACAGTGTATATCAGTTGCAGATTAAATGGTATTTTAAGAGATTGTCTATGAATAAGGGACAAAGCAATTTCGGCGGGAAGTGAGTGGATTTTGGGGATGTCAGCAATGTATATTTTATCTCTGTCCTCTTCTAATAATGTGTATTATTTTTTTTTTTTTTAACTTTATTTTTGGCAATCAATCTTTCCGATTATTACTGCCATTCTCACGTAGTCAATAATATCACAAACTTCGTTTGATCATTCCAATATTAAGCATTGTGTGAAACCATATTCTAACAAGATGGTGGATCCCTTACTAGAACCTTCCAGGGAGTTTTTGTGGCATCTCAGAATTTCATGCTCCGTGTTATTATTTTCCATTCACTTCACTTATGCATAATAAACTAACTATATTACGTAAAACACCACCAAATTTACACAATATATAGTCAAATAACACAAGATTATGAATAAAATATAAAATCCACTACATGACAAGCTAAGATCCCGCCAAAAACTCAATGTCTATTATTAGATAGTGATACACATAATATACTGATATTTGAAATATTTTCATAACAATATGTTTTAAGCCAGGCGTCCATCAGAATTACTAAGAATAACGAAGCCGAATTCTTAAAACAATAGTATGGACGCTGTGTTATGTTATTTCGTGTCTAAAGCTTCGGTATGTCTGACCGACGCTATGCATTAATCGATCCACCATTCATATTAAACGATTCGACTCTACGGATAAATATATAACAAATATCACAGAAAAGCGAATTGAACTGGAATAGAATGATTATGTCATGTTTATTGCAATATACAACTCTCGATTTTTTTACAATTATAAATATATAATAATACAACCTCTCTTTTTAACGTGTAAGTGTAAGTTGGAACCGTCTGCAACTATCTTTAAGTAGACATCCTGCATTTGAGGATTGTCATAGGCAATTTGCTAACTCGGATTTCCTCGAGTTAAGTTGCCAGTACTGTAAATATATATAGCAGTGCTGCTAACAACGCCAAACCTTGTATAATATACTTTGTTTACGTAATTTAAAGCATGTTATTTTTAGGATTAAAAAATTATCACAATTAAGATATGTAGGCCTTAAAAACGTAAGATCCATATAAAAATCGAGATATGAATATCTAAGAAACAAGTCCGTTTTATAGTAAAATTATCATAACTAAGATATGTAGGCCTTAGAAGCATAAATCCGTTGAGAAGAGAAAAAATCCTACTAAATTTGTAAACTTCGAATGTGCGTATAATACTACAAGTACTAGTCACTCTTGGTCAGTTGTTGAGAGAAATATAATTTTTGCAATTAAGGACTTTAATTTTAGAATTAGATTGTAAAATTGTCAAAAACTTTAATCATAAATTATTTACATCGGTATTATTTCCATTTTATATAATTCTAACAATAAAGATTGACGTTTATATTGCTTTGAACCAGGGTTGCCAGATTTTTGATAAAAAAAATGCACATGAACGAAAATAGGTGCATAAAACTTACGAGGTATCAGAATGAATACTTATCCAATTGTACTCGCATTCCTACCCAACAACGAAAATGTACAAAACTTGCAATTTCTCGCGGCTTTGCATGCATTTTCTATATATACATTTAGTTAATCATTTTCGATTCTATATTTTATATTCATATATATATAAAAAAATAAATGAGTGCCGGAAAAATGTTGAAATCCTTTTTAGAGCTCACCTATAGTTTAAAAGGAACCTGGTACTTAAGACTCTGCCTTGATATATCAGTCAGTTATTATTAAAAGAAAAAAAAGCTCTGAAACAGATATATTATTTTCGATTCTAAATAATACATTCATTCGGATAACATAACTGGCAACTCTGCTTATAACTAATCTTTGGCATAGAAAAAGATCAAAGTAAAATTATTGTATACAGCTCTCTCTTTAAGAAGTCGTTCAAATAGTGACTAGGAAGTCTTAAGTCAGCAACCAATAAAATATCTCTTAATACTAATTAGGCTTTACATAGTCGATAAGATAGCGTGTATCATCTACAATAGTGTTATCCAAAGTCGATTATATTAATCATAGCTTAAAACTGAATCGATAAACAACATTAAATTAATCGATTATAAAACACATTTTGAAACTTTCGTACACATACATAAAGTAACTTAGATAATATATACGCTATTTACACGCTAAAAGTTTCCTGCATGTAGAACTCACATAAACTGTTAGGTTTTCATAGATTGAAAGAAAACATATAAGTACAGTCCCGGTCAATCTTTTAAATCGAAGTTAACGGTTCTTCTATTAAAAAGAAGACAAAGTTTTAGGCGGGGTTTTGGATTGTCATATACTGTATTCTATCTTTTATTCATAATTTTGTGTTATTTGACTCTACATTGCGTAATATTGGTGGTGTTTTACGTAATATAGTTCGGTTATTGTACACAAGTGAAGTGAATGAACAAAAATACCAAAGATAATGTATTCCGACTTGTCACAAAACCTCCCTGGAAAATTCTAACAAGACAACCACCATCTTGTTAATTCTTGTAAAACTTGTAATATTCGATTCGATTGACCTATTCGACAATGGCATTGATAAAGTAATAAAAGATTGGTTGCAAAAAAAAAACATAAAAACCACGGTCACCTCTACGTATTTTAAAACTGCGACAGAGCTATTCCATTTTCTAATAAAAAATTAAATAATACTAAAGAATAATATGAAAGAGTTGGGTTTAAACTACATATCATTCAACTTACATCTCATATACAATTGGCAATGAGTAAACACGCAGAAAAGTTTGAGCGTGTAATCGGAACATTGTGAAGCCTTTTTATATTTCGTTTCGGCAAATGACGTCACGGTTTAAAAATAATAACAGTAGTAAAACAATATAACAGGCTTCAATAGTACGTGGATTAATGTGCCTTCATATTCAATCGATTTTACCTTTATGAATCTTCAATTATTGTACAGTACTCGGTTCAGCACGGAACGACTGGTGGACGTCAAGCTTTATAATCAACAAATGTCCGCTCCAAACTTTTTGATCATTCTGAACATAGTTATATCTATACTAACATTATACAGAGGTAAAGTTTGAGTTTGTTGCGTTGTAGGAGGTTTTTTTTTTTTATTGTAGCTCGGCAAAATGACTGCACTATGCCTGATGGTAAGCACAGTGCATTCCAAAAATAATAGCGACCACCGATTGACACACTATTCATCGCCGGTCGCCACTATCATGCCAGCCTGCAGAAAGCTGGATATGCACAGGCTGATCCCGAAACGCGACCCGCAGAAGCGAATCACTATTACGGACTTTTTCGCCATATACATTGTGGTTGCGACCCAGTCAGGCTGTAAAACC
Source organism: Antheraea mylitta (assembly GCA_014332785.1). Taxonomy (NCBI): domain Eukaryota; kingdom Metazoa; phylum Arthropoda; class Insecta; order Lepidoptera; family Saturniidae; genus Antheraea; species Antheraea mylitta. The sequence goes on from JACEII010000115.1 coordinate 1,077,647, forward strand.
TTACCATCCCGCTTTCGCCATTGCCTCGTTCGTTATTCAGCAGGGTGCACCACGTGCAGGTGAGGTTGGCTTGGGTGTCTTAAGTCTTATGATGTTATTTGACACCCCTTATTATTATTATTAATCTCAGGAACCACTGATTTGATTTAAAAATTTCTTTCAGTGTCATATAACTCATTTATCGAGAAAGGTTATAGGGTATATATCATCACGCTAAGACCAATAGGAGCGGAGCACCAATGAAAAATGTTTCCAAATCGGGATTTTTTTCCTATTGAGAGTTTCCGCTGCGTGTTATCATTAGCACATAGTAACTATTACTACGCGGATGTCGCAAGCAGGAGCTAGTGAAATATTGAAGCGATGATTGCTTGATAGCGAGTTCGGGGATAGCGTCGACGGCGGTAGGTTCGAATCCTTGCAATTGGGTTGAAATTTCCGATGAAGGGAAACATTTTAATAAAAGTATAGCATGGTGTTAGGGCCTTTCTAAGTCCGTCTGACTAGTTACCACACTCATTGTAAATCTCTCGCCAAGCAACTGTTGGTATGTTCCAATAGCTTTTATTATCTTATAGGAGCCAAACAAACATGCGGGTCACCAGATGTTAAATGATCACCACCGTCCATAGACACTAGCAACACCAGGGAAGTTGCAAGTGCGTTGTCAGTCTTTTTGGGGGTAGGGAGAAAATTGAAGAGGGAAGGGCGAGGGGAGGAAGATGCAACAGGGGATGAGAGGTGGGCCTTCGGCGTTAAATGCTGCACTTTAGAGCCAGTCTTCTGTAGGTTCAGCGTGTGGTAAACATCTTAGAGGAGACCATGCTCAAACGATATCACCTATACAGTTTAAAAAACGGACAATAAACCCTTTCGTTCGTTCAAACTTTGAAAAATTCTTTGTAAGTTGGTTGCTTTCAATTGTACTTCACCCGATGATTATTAACACTGTTCTTTAACATAGAGTGTTGAGTGTAATTTTTATGTTTCTAGATAATTGAGTCAAATATTAAATACCTATTTATTAAATTGATTTAGAACGAGAATCGAGTGCACAGTGTCCTTCATAAATATTGCTAATGTCTAAACATTCACATGGTATTACGCGCAAGCCCGGACTTAAAGCTATATTCAAAGCGGTCTAAAAGATTGACGACTACTGTAAATTACTATCATTTGCCGAACGAAAATACAAATTTAAAAAAATAATAGTTAAAAATCAAAACATTTGGAGTTAGATGGAATTTTGTATGTCTGTTAGCTTTTAAACATGGCCGTCGCGGTGAAGTATAAAACACAGAGTAACGTGAAGTACGGAGACAGTTGAGTTGATGCGTTACACGCGTCAGCATCGTTACAGCTCTGTAGGCATCCGTGGACGTACCTAAAACAAGATCATCATTTTACTTGACCAAATAGTATCGTGATTTCTTAAGTCTAACAGTTAAACAGTAAAAATGGCTATAAAAGAATGAAACCGTCCTAAAAGCACCACAAATCTATAATCTATACTAGGGATGATCGATTATCATCGATGTTGAAGAAACATCGATGTTTTGATGAAAAACATCTATGTATTGATGTCGACAATATCGACACATCGATGTTTTGATTTCGATATTATCGATACTATGAATATATTCTTTAGTCATCTAACGTTGCATGGATTAGCTAGAGACTAGATAATTATCGAATTTGTAAGCCGTACGAATAGTTATTTCTTCGCATGACCTTTTTTTTCGTCGCTGACCAACTCCTGTACCCGATAAAGTTATTTTTTATACACAATTTTTATTGCTGGCAAAGACATCGATGTCTACAGACATCGATGTTTTGTTAACGGTGTTTATCGTACATCGATATTTTTGAACCGATGTTGACATGTTTTTCTAATATCAATCATCCTTAATCTATACTATAATATTATAAAGAGGTAAAGTTTGTGCCGTTGTAGGGGGTAATCTCAGGAACTACTGGTCCGATTTGAAAAATGCTTTCAATGTTATATAGCTCATTTATTGAGGATGGTTATAGTTTATATATCATCACGCTAAGACCAATAGGAGCGGAGCACCAATGAAGAATGTCTTAAAATCTGGTTTATTTTCTCTTCTTAAGAGCTTCCGCTGCGTGTTAGCGTTAGCCCAAAGTAACTATTCCACGCGAACGAAGTCGCGGGCAGAGGCTAGTAATGGTATAAACAGTCTTTGTTACCTATCGTCGTAGTAAAATCTTCCACAGTGCGACATCCTTATTATTTCGGTGTCTGTCGTGGCAGTACCCGAGTCCAAGCCACAGCCTCTGACGGTGATCGTTTCCCCAGTATCATCTGAAAATATAACAATCACGGTTAAAATAACCCCGGATAGGCGATGCCTTTGAAACGGGGTAAACCTTTGCTATCGACGACAAGCGATAGAAAGTTCTAGATGCAGTGCAGATTCCTCAAGTAGAGGTAGCAATTATAAGTTTTCGGAATTTAACTATTGTATTTTTTTTTATCATAGGAGGCAAACGAACAGATGGGTCACCTGATGTTAAGTGATCACCACCGTCCATAGACACTTGCAACAAACAGGGGAGTCACAAGCGCGTTGCCAGCCTGTGTTTGGGAGGAGGGCGGGGGGGACAGGAAGGGAAGGAGGAAGGGGAAGGGGAGGGTACGTGGGTCTCCGGCTCTCTCACTGACCGAACGAACGCATCAATGCGAGCACTGTTACTTCACGTCGGTTTTCTGTGAGAGGGCGGTGCTTCCCCGGACGAGCCGACCCATTCGTGCTGAAAACAATAATAGCTTCAGCTTGGCTCTACCACTACCATGTATACCAAGAACAAAATTCGTCCATGTTTCTGTCCGTTCTGAAATAACCGCAAGTTTGGGCTTACGCGTAATACAATCACGAGACCAAGTTACAATAGGGAGTTTTTGGCGGGATTTTATAGTCTGTCATGTAGTGGATTTTATATTTTATTCATAATCTTGTGTTATTCGACTCTATATTTTGTAAACTTGATGGTGTTTTACGTAATATAGTTAGTTTATTGTGCATAAGTGAAGTGAATGGAAAATAATACCGCGGAGCATGAAATTCCGAGATGCCATAAAAACTCCCTGGAAGGTTCTAACAAGGGAGCCACCATCTTGTTAGAATATTGAAATAATCACACAACGCTTGTAATACTATTAACTACATGACAATGGCAGTAACAATCTGAAAGATTGGTTGCCAAAAATAAGGTAAAAAAAGCTACTATATTATTAGAGAAATCTAAAATTGGCATTCGTTTCCTTATACATATTTATATATATGTATAACGATAAATGAATTGTGTATTTCGCAATTTCATTCAAAAGGGTCAGAAAGTTTGGCTAGTTTGTTTTTGAAATTCTTATCGGTAACATTTTGGGTGTCGGAAAGCGGTGGCGGTAAACACTGTCAGGTTAAAAGGGAACGTCAGGAGTGTTGAAAACACCGGTTCTCATCCAATCGCCGAAGTTAAGCAACGTCGAGCGCGGTTAGTACTTGGATGGGTGACCGCGTGGGAGCATCGCCTGACGTTGGCTTGCTGTTGTTTTTTTTTTTTAATTTAAATGTTACCCTGTGATACCAAGGTTTTCACTTCTATGTTGTGTGTTCAAAATACACCCCGTTGTTTTCTAATATAACTTTTGTATCCCCTGAAATTATCACCTAAGGAAAGTACTTCATTTGCGTTACATAGACGAGACTGAGCAAGATTAATAATATAATTTTAATACCTGATTTAAAACTAGATTTATAATAGACTAGCGGACCTGGCGGACGTTGCCACGCCCTGATAATAAGAAAACCTTGACAAATTATATACCTAAGCTGTCCTACTGGTGGTTTATCTACTGGTGAAAACCACATGAAAATCCGTTCAGCAGTTTTTCAATTTATCACGAACAAAGAGGAGACGTAGCAGAGAACTTCATATATATAGTGTAATATGTAGTGATTTAAAAATTAATACTAGATTCACACCAGTGAAACATTAATACTAATGGGCTCTATTGAGGTAGGGTTTTTTTAATCACATTCAAGTTAAAAGTCTCTCACCACACACATACATTACCGCTGTAAGGAAAAAGGGCACTGATAGGTCTAGTTCTTTGAGTGTGTTGAAAGAATTACCGAAAATCCCGTCGATTTTAATGCAAGAGGTCGCGGGGAATAGTCCATCGCGGCCTTTCCTCCCGCCCATGCACGGAGACTCAAGCATTTGCAAGGAATGATTGTTGTGGAATGGATCATCGCACGCCGGGAACCGTCCGTTCATTGAAACACATTTGAAGCAATCGATGCTGTGAGCTTTAAAAGAAATATATTACGATCATCAGCCTGTAAAAAACCCACTGCAGAGTTATGGACTTCTTGCCGAAGGAAAATATAGGCATATAGGTATAGGTAACTCCGAGATATCCACAGTACTATATTGTTCCTATATACGTAGTATTACATAAACATTTCTCATGTTACCATCATAGAAAGTAGTAGTAGTATTAATATTCGTCCAATAGGACAGGCGAAGGAATTAATCCATACTGCCAATTCTGAAGTTGTCAATATAGGTAGTTTTTATGTATTCTTTAGTTAGTTGTCTAAGGTATAAACGCCAAATCTTCTACATAATATTTCAGACATTTTTATCTTCTTAATCTTCTGAGTAATCAAAAAACAATATTGTTCAAATATCTCCAAGTACGGAGTTGGTAAGTCAAAAATAGGTTTAAAATTATCAGGACAAGTTAGAATATCGATACTCAGGTAAAGTGTCGTGCGAATTTTTTAATGTTTCAACAAGATGGTGGCTTCTTTGTTCTAAATCCAGGGAATTTTTGTGGCATTTCACAATTCATGCTCCATTCACTTCATTTATGCACAATAAACGAACCATATTACATAAAACACCACCAATTTTACGCAATATAGAGTAAGTAAGTAAGCAAGTAACATAAGATTATGAATAAAATACACTACATGACTCTCAGTTTTCCGATGATAAATATATGGAGGAGTTGTTGAGGCGTGTATGCTTGGTACACATATGCGTCTCAACAACTCAAACATATATGAATAGTTAGCTAGGTTAGCTAAGATAGGTCGCGAGTTTGCATGTAACAGGCAACTGCCAAGCCGAGGTGTGCCGTGCACCCTTGAGCTAGTTGCCCAAAAAAAACGGCTGAGTGCCTTAAGCGCTCGCCTTAGTAGTTCGGTGAAGCTGTTAAGACCTTGCTAGGTCAATAGCGTAGTCAGTTCGAAAAAAAAAAAAAAACACTACATGACAGACTAAAATCCTGCCAAAACTCCCATCATAGAAAAACCATAGAAAATATTGTTTTTTCTTCGGTATGGCCTCTGCCTATGTAAGCAATTCCGCCAATGTCAAGCGTGGCAAATACACGTTTTAAAATGAATTTACAAATATTCGGTGTAACAACGTAGAATGATCCAAAATTAACAACATTTCACCATAAGCAAATCACCATAAAGAGGTCTACCTCCTAGTATTTAGGATTATATATTTAGCAGATTTCTTTTATTGTGCAGTTGTCAACTACGCCTTTCACACCGGGAATTAGCTGCGAAAACATTGTCGCTTCACATCAATCATTCATTTTTCAGTGTTTATACTGTTTTATTTTAAACTAGTAACCCGCCCAAGATTCGTTTGGGAGCAGTGTATATATTTATACACGTAATGAAGGCCCGTGAAGACGAAGCACGGTCTTGGCCGCCGTTTCGATGGGAGGCAGGAGGGAGGAATGGCCTCTCTCGAGGCGTGGGTCTACCGTTTGACCATCTACGGAGACCCAAGCGCGTGACCAGGGTTTGGAGGAGCACGTGCTCACCGCCAACCCTCAGCTCTGGATCACATACGCGCAAAGGCGGTACAGGGGTTTTTTAGTGAGTAGGAGTCTCACATAACCCTCGCACTGTCCCCCGGTATTGCGAGGCGTATCCATGTAGGATTTTCCCATGTTCAAAAAAAAAAAAAAAGGTTTATATTTAGTAATATTTTATAAGTATCTAAGATTTTTAGATCCATTTTATTGCGCTCTGATATTAACAATTTCATCTAATTTGTAGGTTATATAATAATTTTCACACAAACTATTATTTTTTATGCGTAATTTTAAATTCATAATATCTTTATAAGTATTCATTCAAATATTGATTATAGATCGTTAATACGCTTACCTAACGTAATCCAAGAAAGAAATACTATAACTACCATGACCGCATTTCCTGGCTTATTTATTGTCGCTGTCATTGTCTTGTTTCTGAAAAAAAAAACAAATGTCAGTGAAACATTGATTTATATGCACTAAAATGGTGTGTAACAGTTTCGTCATAGAATAAACCCGTATATGTGGATAGATTCGTCTATTTTTTATGTCAAACATCTTTAGAAGGGAAACCTGATTGCTGGCGTGGCGACGAAAAACAGGAACATTGCACTATTAACGAAATACTCAAAAACATTTGCAACCCTATCTTGTAGGCCACTTGTTCTACTAGTGTTACGTGACACGCACCGCCAACCTTTGATAAATGCCGCCAAACACACCGCGCCAGTGCCTTTTTTTTACATGGGTAAATCCCTTCGGATGCCTACCCTGGCCGGGCAGCTAGGGTGGGGTATGTCCAACTTGCACGGACTAAAACCCCATGGTGCCTCCTTACACCTGTTGGCCGGGGAGCAGAAACTGTCTACGGCACTACCTCTGCTCACCTGGCAGGTGTCGGTCCCTCATACGGGGCCCCTTCTGCGGCCTGAGGGGTCAAGGTGGAAGGACCCTCAAGGAGGGGCGGGTGTTAACCACCCCCCCAACGAACTGTGGTAGTCGCACGGCACAATGCGACTCCACCACGGGGGCCTGCTATAATGCTGGGCGACGGACGTGCCCGCGTCACGTCGCCCGCAGGCCCTTTACGGCGGCCTTAGATCGTCTCCGACCCATCGCCGCCGTGTTCGTAGGCCGCGGGAGAGGAGCCTGGTGGTCTGCTCTCTCTCCCTCTCCGCCGCCTCCTTAGCGAGCATAACTGCCTCGCAGAATGAGGCGACGGAGTTCCACCTGGTCTCGCTCTCAACCATCTTACAGACGACAGACGAGAGCGAGAGATCTGGGCCTATGGCCGCGACGAGATCGTGGCGTGGCACATCCCAGGCGGGACAAACTTCTAGCGTGTGCTACGCATTGTACCGCGCCAGTGCCTAGTTAAATTTTTGTATTTAATAACAATGGATATTTATGTAATAAAATACATAAACAGTCTTTATTTTATGGAACAAATTTGTAATGCTTCATGTTTTCATTATGCCATAACTCATTCCTGTTGTAATCTGTTCTTTTACGCATATAACTTATACAAAACAATTTTGATATTTTACATCTGCCAGGCGTCCCGTGACGTCTCATTTTTTAAAATTAATTTATAACTTTCGCCATCTAATTTATGTACCAAACGCTCTATAATTCAGAAAACCTATTCCTTTGAAGTCTGCGAACTCCGCAAACGGAAAACAAGACTCGGCAAATCAAAGTTTATAAACAAAACCGCACGTTTCGAGTTTGTTTAACGTCACCGCTAATGTGTTTATTTTAACCGACATTTAGTTGCGAAACCGAATAATATCTGAATGATTGTGATCAATCATTAATGTACTTTGTGGCACAAGACATAACGTTTATAATGGATCGATGATCGGTTTGATAATTTCGGATTATAGAATGCTTCTACTTTGTTCTGTGGCACATTATGTTATCGCCGCCATCTTTCAATGTAGCAATTATTTGTATAAGATTTATTTCTATATACATTTATTAATAAGTTCTCGTTAAAAGAGTTTGTTTGACTTATTTATAATTAACTTGGATTCACCCACGATAGATTACAATGTAGAAAGAAATAAGATTAAACACCAAGTTGTAGTTGGATTATAGGAATATGGGTTTTATATAACCCGATTAGGACTCCCACGGCAGCGGCTCAAGCCTAGGTTCGATCCCTTGGTAGGGAGCCCTTGAGTGCGTTGCTTGCGCGATACGGTGACACACAAATATACATTACTGCTACAACACTACACGACCACCCCCACACACGTGCACGCCTCCACGCTTACACGTTGTTTTCCTTTTTCAGAGAAATAAACGACAAAGAGGTCTACCCTTATTTTTCCCTATCCTATATAGTTTAGAGGATTTTTCCGACACAAAATACATATAGGAGTTGTTGAGGCACGCACGCTTGGTACACACACATGTTTCAATAACTCATATACATATATCTAGATAGCTAAGGTTAGCTCAGATAGGTCGGGATTTTTGCACAAAACAGGCGACAGCCCAAGCCGAGGTGTACCGTGCACCCTTGAGTTAGTCGCCCTAACATCCCTAATCGGCTGAGCGCCTTCAGCGCTCGTTCCAATAGTTCGGTGAAGCTGTAAAGACCTTTCCAGGTCAACAACGTTTTCATACCGAAAAAAAAAAATGTTCTTGATGAAATTTTAATTACACAAATACTAAGTAACTCTCGAAGATATGATTTATGATTTGGTGAGGTTTTATCCTGAACATAGTACTTTAGTAGTAATGCGTGTTCAACTTAACAGACAAACAGATCAAAAATGGTTGAAATACTACTTATTACTTATATGAAGATACCAGAAACAATTTTTATCATAAAAATCTAAAAGTTACAGGCACGTTACATTCTTATTATATGTATAGATTATTCTTTTTTTTATCTTTATTTTTGGCAACCAATCTTTCCGATTATTACTGCCATTGTCGCGTAGCTTCGTGCGATCACTTCATTATTAAGCGTTGTGCGAGTCAATATTCTAGCAAGATGGTGGATCCCTTGTTAGAACCTTCCAGGGAGTTTTTGTGGCATCTCAGAATTTCATTCTTCGTGGTGTTATTTTTCATTCACTTCACGTATGCACAATAATCCAACCATATTACATAAAACACCACCAACTTTACACAATATAGAGTCAAGTAACACAAGATTATGAATAAAATATAAAATCCACTACATGACAGACTGAAATCCCGCCAAAAACTCCCATTATTCCTATTATATCAATAAGATTTCCCGCTAAAAAAATCTCGCCATTTTGAACAGAAACTCAACACTATGAAACTTGTTTGATAAATAACAAGGCGTTAGTAATGTTTTTGTAAACAAGAACTGTAGCGTGTAATTGCAACCATATGATACGAAAATAAATGTAACTTCCAAGAGGATTCTAAAATGAACTCTTTTAAACATACGCTCAGCTATGATTAAAAATACCACGGCAATAAAAAACAGGGTACGTTGTAAGACACACGATAGAAGTGACAGTTTTATATTACAGGAAATCATTTTAAATACAAAAATATAAAAACAACCTCACACGGTATTCCCAGTCGGTCACCCATACAAATACTGACCGCTCTTGCCGTTGCTTAACTTTGGTGATTGCACGAGCTCGCTGCCGAGTGTGCCTTCGGCTATCCTCGGCAGCGAGGACGTGTGGACTGCTGTGGCCTCTTTTTGCGAGGAGGGCATCACGGAACTCACGGAGTGGCCCTCTTCAACAAAGGAGAGCAGGCAGAAAAAGGAGGCGGAATGCTTGCCTCCTTCCATTATCGTAGCCAAGCCTGCACAGGCGAGGCTGACGAGAGGACGCGACTGTATATGTACCCAGTTGCCACACTACAGTAGGACGATGCCTGGCGTTCATTCACCAGGCTGCCGCAGGGGCCCTTTTTCAGGTTAGACAGCAGATTCGATCTCTGGCTGCCTCTACCATGCGGCGGAAGATACACAGTGGGGTAGTCCGTGCGAGTCGGACATAACCCACTGTCCATGGTAACATTAATGTATGAGATTTTTTATGTGTAATATCTCTTGTCGGAAATATATAAAGGAAAAAATATGTGTTGTGTTTTCTTTTTACGATATTAAAATACAGTCCACTATAAATGAAGTCAGCATTGGTCCTTCGAGCCGGTTATATTTTAATGTTGCCATAGACACCCACCTTCCCCCCGAGATCGTGGCGTATCCATAAGGGATTTCTCCGGTGTTTTCAACATTCTCCGTGGCACAGTGTTTACCTCACTTATTTTTCGTCACACAAAATGATTGTCGATCGAAATTTCAAAGCCCTCCTATAAAAGTTAACTTCAAAAATGCGTATGTAATTCATTCAATGAAATCGTAACTTTATATCAGTTTTCACAGTATTTTATCTACTACAAGCGACCCGCCCCAGCTTCGCTCGGGTGCAATGTAGATATCCATTTTAATGAAATACTGTTGAGTGTAGTTTAGATCTACACGACATGTACAACGTGTGTAATGTATTTAATTGGATAATAAAATAACTTGGTAAATAATATATAAATTATTTTTATAACAAAATAAAATGGTTACTGTGGGATATCCTTTAGAGATAAATATATACCATAGCGGACTTTTTTATCGATCTTTATTTTACCCGATTAGGCCTCCCACGGCAGCGGCTCAAGCCTAGGTTCGATCCCTCGGTAGGGAGCCCTTGAGCGCGTTGCTTGCGCGATACGGTGACACACCCATACATCACTGCTACAACACTACACGATCACCTCCACACACGTGCACGCTTACACGCTACACATCTTGGTGGAAGGTTTATTTTTGTTAAATTTTTTCCCTTATCGAACTGAAAAACTTTCCAAATTTTCGACAAAAATATATGGAAGAGTTGTTGAGGCGGATATGCTTGGTACACATATACGTTTCAACAACTCAAACATATATGAATAGTTAGCTAGGTTAGCTAAGTTAAGTCGCGATTTTTGCATGCAACGGGCAACAGCCAAGCCGAGGTGTGCCGTGCACCCTTGAGCTGGTTGCCAATATAAAATCGGCTGAGTGCCTTAAACGCTCGCCTTAGTAGTCCGGTGAAGCTGTTAAGACCTTGCTAGGTCAATAGCGTAAGAAGTTCGAGAAAAAAAAATCGATCTTTATGTGGTATACAATACAATAATACATTAATTTGATCAATCTCGTAAGGTTTAGCCGGCGTTTGCGTTTTAAGCACACATAAATATGTTTGTAAAGATTTTGCAAATCTGTGAATTTTTCAGTTTTTCTGTTCTATAATATGTATGTATTACACATATAAACATACCTCCTGAATCACTCTATCGATTGCTTAAAACTGTATTAAAATCCGTTGAATAGCTTAAAAGATCTAAAGGAGCAGACGGTGGAAGCGGCTTCATTTTGAACTATGTAAAGATAATGTTTTGCAATGCTGCGAACCGTCCAAAACCGAAAAAACAAAAAACAATGCCCAACAAAGTTTGATCGGTTACCATAACCGTGGTGGGGTAAGTATCATTCCTTGCATAAGATAATTATGTTATCAATTTTTATTTTTACTCAGCACTAGATGGCGCTAATCTATTTTTTTTTAATTATAATCTAACGCGTCTAAGTCGCAAGCGGTTTATACCTATAAAAAAATTAAGCCGTCACAGGACGCCTGGCAGATGTAAAGCAACGTAACTGTTCGAATCGAACGAATATCGAATTCTCAAATTACACTATAGGTATGCGAGCTCAGTACGGCAAGAGAGATTACACACAGTCGCTTGCGCTTACCGTCGTCGCATCACAGTATACGTATGAGACAATACGGAAACTCCCTATATACGCTCGTACTGGTATACTCACACAAATATGTGCATCGACGAGGCGCCTAAGCGGTTTTCGCGGTACAGTCAATAGAATAATTTGTAAAACCTCTCGTCGATGCGTATGTTTGTGTGAGTATGCCGTTTTCGACCGTTTGTACGTAGTTTCCGTACTGTCTCTTATATTTTTACTGTGGTCGCATCGTCGCCACGCCAACAGTCAGGTTTACTCACGCCTATAGATGTTTCACATTAATCTATACTAATATTATAAAGAGGTAAAGTTTGTGAGTTTGTGACGTTGTGCTGTTGTGACGTTGTAGGGGGTAATCTCAGGAATTACTGGTCCGATTTGAATAATTCTTTCATTGTTATATAGCTCATTTATCAAGGATGGTTATAGGCTATATATCATCACGCTAACACCAATAGCAGTGAAGCACAGATGACAAATCGGGATGTTTTTTCCTTTTGAGAACTGCTTCGTGTTAATGTATCTATTCCACGCGAACGAAGTCGCGGGCAGAGGCTAGTAATATTATAAAGCTGAAGGGATTGTATGTTTTAATTGAACGCATTAATCTCAGCAACTACTGGTCCGATTTGAAATATTCATTGTTCGTTAACTCATTTATCGAAGAAGGTTACAGATATATAATCACGCTAAGACCAATAGGAGCGGAGCACCAATGAAAATTTTTCATAAATCTGGGATTTTTCCTTATGACAGCTTTCGCTGCGTGTCAGCGTTTGCCCAAAGTAACTATTCCATGCGGACGAAGTCGCGGGAATAGGTTGTTTACTATATACGCATGTCTGTGTGTAATAGATCAGCAATGGACGATGGTTGCGTCAGTTTCGCTATAAAACGATCTTGAACCATTGCTCAATGCTTGGTTTATTTCACCAAATTGGTATTTGCCGATTAAGAGTATTAAAAAAACATAATATTAGTGATTAAAAAAATTGAGCCGTCACGGGACGCCTTGCTGATGTGAAACATCGAAATTATTCAGAATAAGTTATACGCATAAAAGAACAGACTACGACAGGAATCAGCTATGGCTTAATTAAAAGATAAAGCATTACAAATTTGATCTATAACATAATGATTTTTTATTTATTTTATTACAAAATTCAACTAGGCGCAAGTGCGATGTGTTTGGCGGTATCTATCAAAGGGCGCTACATCGTCGGGGCATGCCCCGTAAAATTAATAAAACGAATAGCCTACAAAACAGTTTGAATGTTATAAATATACAAATAGGGTTGCAAATATTTTTGAGTATTTCGTTAAAGTTCGTCTTTGCGGTGCCACACCAATAATCAGGTTCACTCTCCGCATATAGGAGTTTCACATAAAAAAAACATAACGGATTTATTAATAACGTTTTTTTAGTTCTAAACTGGATTATTGTTGTACTGGTAATTGTGTTATTTGACTCTATATTTTGTAATATTGTTGGAATTATAAGTATTAAACTTAGGTTACCGTGCACAAGCGAAGTGGGGGTCAAATAATAGCACGGAGAATAAATTCTGAAATGCTACAAAAACTCCTTGGAAAGTTCTAACAAGCTTGGCTCCATCTTATCAGAAAATTGAAATTATCACATAACACTTGTAATATCATTGCTTATTCGACAATGGCAGTACTAATCAAAAGGATTGGTTGTCCAAAACATATCAAAAAATACTTTTTGATGTCATAATAATTTATATGAATTAAACCTCTATGCTTAGAAATATAAACGCTTGAGAAGTAATTTATTAATATATACTGGGAAAACATAACGTCTGTTACTTATCAATAAACGGTTGCGTTAAATCAATCAATATAAAAACAATAATCAAAATACTTACTCTTTACCCATTTGCGTAATAAAATCCTGAAAACGTATCGTTCTTCGTCAACTCTTTTATTTTAATTCATTACTATCTATTTGAATATTATAAAGTATATTCGATTATACAAGATAACGGATCTATTACAAAATTTACAAAAAGCGCGTAATACACAACTTTGGGAATATTATCGACTGACGGTCTAATTGAGAAGCACTGAATACCGATTGAGCGAGCTTATTTTCACAGACTATATAAACTACACATTAGATTGAATATTCCAGTTACCTGTGGTTCTACAATATATTAGATGTAATACATAGTTATACTTTGTTGTATTCCAGAACATTGAAGTCTTTCAAATCAATTCTAATCAATTAGTATTAATTCAATTTCAATATATTTTCAAATCATTTTTAAGTCAATTTCAAAGCTCTATGCTAACTTCGTAAACGCTTAGAATAATGTCAAAGATCAATAACGATTCTGGAAACACGGATGGTGATATAGTATTAGGGATGGGCGATATTAGAAAAGCATCGGTATCAATGTACGATAAACATCGATGTCTAAAAACATTGATGTTGGTCATCCAAAGAAAAAACAATTCGATATAACAAATTTGATAATTTTCTAGTCTCTAGCTAGTATATGTAACGTTCTCATAACGTCGATTTCATCGAAATCAAAACATCGATATGTCGATATTATCGACATCAAAACATCGATGTTTATTCAACATCGATGAATATCGATCATCCCTACATAGAATGCATACTTCTGATTTTTCATATACATTTAGGATTAGAAGACTGTAGATTGAGAATTTGGGACTCACAATTCACTAAAATATTTCAAATTTCTACAAAGAAATTTCAAAATCAAAATGTAATTGATATAAATTGTACGATAGATGGCGTTAAAGACACGTTTGGTTATAATACCTCGTATAAATACTGGGAATCTTAAAAAAGTATCCAGCCAAGAACTTTGTGAAGTGAGCGACAGATGCCGTTTAAATAAATTTGACAGTCGTTTTAACAATGAGATCTCGTATATTCAATCTATTTTATTCCAAACCACAACATTACTCCATTATTTTACTGTCGTACTTTCAATGTTGTTGATTCAGCAATTTATACCAGCCTTCAGTCACAATATTGATTCATTAATATTTAAGTGTCTAAGTAGAATCAAGATACCATACTGATAACAATTTTAAGCAGATTTAATTGGATTTTAAGCATCACTTGTTCTGCATGTTACCTTTGTAAATAACAAATAGAAAAGTAATAGTAAATGCAGTCCGGTGAAGCTGTTAAGACCTTGCTGGGTCAATAGCGTAGTCAGACCAAAAGAAAAAACATATAAAAAAGCCTGTCAGAGAATACATCTGATTACCTAAAAAAAACATGTAAACATGTTCAGTACTTTTCGAGTTGTGCACACATTAAAGTACAATAAGGTAGATAAGAGATTTATCACATTTTATATCTGGAGACAAACACTGAATTATTGTATAGGTGGTAGAGCCACATTGAAACTATTACTGGTTTCAGCATGAATGGGTGGTCTCGCCCGCGGTAATACCACCCTCTCACAGAAAACGACGTGAAGTAACAGTGCTTGCATGGTTGCGTTTCGTTCGGTCAGTAAGAGCGCCGGAGGCACACTTCCCCTCTTCCTTCCTTCCCCCTACCTCCAAACACAGGCTGGAAACACACTTGCGAATCCCCTGGTGTTGCAAATGTCTATGGATGGTGGTGATCACCTATGATATAGAAAAAAATGAAAAAAAAAATTATCTATCCTTGTTTATTAAAACGGAGAAACGGACCAAGAGTTGGCAAAGGTAGTCGACTTAACAGACAGTTATAGACATATAGGTTGTTGGAACCGGTTATTAGTTAATCAAAATATAAAATTATCTATAGTAATTTAATAAACATGATGTAAAAAATTCATTTATGTATAAAACGCTTTACAATTAATATTTATTCACATATCTTATTATTAATATCTACAATTTGAAATTTACAAACATTGATAATTATTTTACA
This sequence comes from Antheraea mylitta, assembly GCA_014332785.1. NCBI lineage: Eukaryota > Metazoa > Arthropoda > Insecta > Lepidoptera > Saturniidae > Antheraea > Antheraea mylitta. The sequence goes on from JACEII010000115.1 coordinate 1,093,256, forward strand.
TTTGTCAAAGTCAACAAACTGATAAGGCTTATAAAGTTTAAGTATTGATTCATTTTTAATTGTCTCATTTATATAATAGCTGTTAATTAAAACACAATAAAACTGGCCATTAATGTCATAAACCTCTAACAGATAGCAGCCATATTGGAAATGGAATTTTTGAATACGGAACACAACATGTTCCTGTTTGGGTATTACAAAATTTGAATTTCCCGCTAAATATCTTTCATGTTGCCACAGAGATATGTGTGCTTTTCTTTTTCTTAACAGATTATTCAAACGATAGGCTAATCCATCCTTTTTATACCTAATCTTTTTCTGTTTTGCATGTTCGTGACAACTTTCAGGGCTTGATTTCTCGTCTTTGGCACAACTCGAGGTAGAACTTTCAGATTTACAAGTATATATATCTAATTCTTCACTTCTTGACGATACTTGAGAATCGCTGATAGTGTTTTGCGATGCTTCTTCTGAACTAAAATGGCTCTCGAAGAATAATTTTACTTTTTTGATCAATTCTGTTTTTGTATTATTTCTGTTTGGTAACTTTTCACATTCAGAGCTCAGGTGTGTATTTTCACTAATATTTCCACAGACATCAAGTTGATTAAGTAGTTCTTGTGATTTATATAGATAATTAGCTTTGTGATTTTCAAAACTTTTTGTTATAGAACTTCTGTCAAACTTGTTTGTTAAATCACCTTTATTAACGTTACTTACGTCTTTTAATTTATGATTATCATCAAATAATTGTTTTTTCACTTTAATAGAACACTGTGGTAATATTTTAGGAGATAAAATAGGGCTCCTTCGTTGTGCATTCTTTGTACATAATATTGGTGATTGATGTACGGTATTTTGCTTACGTGTAGGACTTAATCTATTTTTACTGCACAATAATGGTGATTTACTACCAGATTCATTGCTTTTCGAATATTTTATCACGTCATTGATCGTTATATCTAAACTAGAAATGTTTTTTGAATAGTTGTTCTTTCGTTTCCTTTTCTTAGTACTTGATTTCTTTTCAACTGAACTGTTGTGTGTTACTATTTCGTAGTCACTCGATGAGCTAGTAGCTAAATCAATTTCTTCACTATATTTCTGAGAGTTTAGTAAATTAAATTTTTCCACAAATAAGTTTTCTTTATTTTGCATTTTCAAAATTAGTTATGTTTTGGCCAATTTGACATTTAATTGAGGTTGTCAATTATTAATTACAAAAAGCCCCAAAATTATAACAGTATTTTCCTCTATAAACGCATATAAATAATATTTTTTGTCAATATCACAACTTGCTGTATTAAGGAATAAATTAATACACAGAGCTTCCATAAAACATATTCTCATGTAAATATAACTTTTAAAATAATAACTCAAATAAAATTACTATTTTTACAAAAACTAAAGACATATTTGATATAGTTGGATTTTACCTGTGGCAACCCAAGAGTATTCTTATTTTGTCGGTCTCGGTAATCAGCGCCATGTTATTTTGCTAACTTCACACCGGTACGAGCTCAAAACAAATATTTGCTGCGTACGTCGTAGGGTTCGTTGTTTATCGTGGACAAAAATAAATAACATCGACCTATATTCTAATCGGAATACCAAAATATTGTATCAAATAGTTTAATTTTAATAAGGTTACTCAATTCATCTAATTCGTCGCCACAATGGAAGTGGACCGCGTTGTTTCCGACACGGAAAACGTGGCGACAGACGAGAAGCCGGTCGCGGATGTTGGTGCCGGGGACGCCGCCACCTCACTTGTGGACCGTTCGCGTCGTAAAAACAAGAAATACGCTCGTTCGAACAGCAAAGATGGGATGAACGCTGTGACGCCTTTGCCTAAATATCGCAGCTGGAAAAATAGCCGCAGACCGCGGCACGGACATGGCCACGGCCGGGGTCTGCCTAAAAAAGGTACGTAACTCCCGCCTTACGTTCAATAATGAACTGCAATGCGGATAAAAGGGTTCGTTTCGAGATAGAGAATATTCTGGAAAGACGCGGTCATTGCATCGAGGTGCATTCTGTGTCATTTTACGTAACATTTGTTTACTACGCAACATAGGTATATATTATAGGTACGGTACATAGAGTATTATGTTAACACAGAATGTCGTTCAAGGTCACCGGTGCACTCTTTATGCGCAGTTGTTAAAATGTCTGATAATATGGCATTATGATATATTAGGCCACACGTTTAGATCATTATAGTTGAATGACTTGTTACGCAATCGGCACTTGTAAACAACTTTCGACATCCAAGGCTATTTTAGTAGTTCTGGCCTTACTTTTGTTTGTTCCGAATTTTAAAATGTTTGCCGCCATTTGACACCGTTCGCTTGTTGCATATTAAATGAACTTTAGAATAAATCTTTTATATTTTTAGTCGAATTTAAGAAATATTGCTTTGATTTTATGAATTTATAACTATATTACTGGTATATAGAGCTATTTAAAATCGAATCATTTGACACGAATATTCACGCATGGATCAAGGAAAACGTATTTGCATTTTGCATACTTTTTTTTTTCGATTAAGTTGGCACTGACTTATAAACAAACTGCCTTAATAATTAGTTCACTCAATTGAGAGTCGTCATTATTTATTTTGCAACAGTAAAGCGACAGTGGACATTAATTATTTAGTTCCGTCGGTATATGCATAATAGTAAAATCTATGGGAAAGGAAATGTATTATGGCGGAAAACTGAATTTGTGATTTTCATGCCGCTGTTAGGTTATTTTTTCTTTTGCGAAATAAGTTGTTTTTTTTTCTCGAACTGACTACGCTATTGACCTGGTAAGGTGTTAACAGCTTCACCGGACTACACGAAAGAAGTGTTTTTATTAAACTGTGACACTTTAGTGTTATTACGTGGTTTTCAAAGCGATTGAATCGTCTACATAATGAAATGATAGAAGTCTACTCATGTGCGCGCGTCACGCAGAAACTATTGAATATGTTTTGTTTTTTTTTTTACGTCTTAGACACTAAGTAAGTTTTTATCTAGTATATCACGATGCTTTCATACAATATAAAATTATGAGAGGTTCAAGAAACTTCGATTTTTTATAAATTGCATGTCGATTTTTTTTTTCGAACTGACTACGCTATTAACCTTGCAAGGCCTTTACAACTTCACCGGACTACAGCATCTTGATGAGTATTAAAGATTGTATATACAGTTTCAATTCGGAAATACTTTACTAAGCCTGGTTTGTTCTATATCTTGGCAATATTAGGTGAAAATGTCGTCGCTTTTTTTTACTTTATCTTTGTCAATCAATCTTTCAGATTATTACTGCCATTGTCGTGTAGTCAATAATATTACAAGCGTCGTACGATCACTTCAATATTAAGCGTCGTGTGAGTCAATATTCTAACAAGATGGTGGATCTCTTGTTAGAACCTTCCAGGGAGTTTTTGTGGCATCTCAGAATTTCATGCTCCGTGGTATTATTTTCCATTCACTTGTGCACAATAAACTAACTATATTACGTAAAACATCACCAAATTTACAAAATATAGAGACAAATAACAAAATATTATGAATAAAATATAAAATCCACTACATGACAGACTAAAATCCTGCCAAAAAACTCCCAGGCTACTTTTTATATTACCTTGCAATTAGAAT
>JACEII010000115.1:1097005-1113495 GCA_014332785.1 Antheraea mylitta
ATATATATATAATAAGAATGTAACTATAAAGTGTCTGTACCTATAGATTATTATGAAAAAAAAATGTTGCAGGTGTCTAGGTATAAGTAATAAGTAACATTTCAATCATCATACATATATGAATAGTTAGCTAGGTTAGCTAAGATAGGTCGCGATTTTGCATGCAACACGCAACAGCCGAGCCGAGGTGTGCCGTGCACCCTTGAACTGGTTGCCAAAATAAAGTCGGCTGAGTGCCTTAAGCGCTCGCATTAGTGGTCCGGTGAAGCTGTTAAGACCTTGCTGGGTCAATAGCGTAGTCATTTCGAAAAAAAAAAAAAAACATTTCAGTCGTTTTAGAAATGTTTGTTTGAACACACATTACTACTAAAATACTCCGATAAAACCTCGCAAAGAAAATCATAAAGCATATCTTCGAGAAACATTTACTCTTGGTTTCATTAAAATCAGTTCACTCTTAATTATTGTAATTTTAATGATGACGCGACTTAAGTACGAGATAAAAGTAGATAAGTCAATGGAATTGATATATTCTGATTATTCTATTAGTCACAGCTTTTTTACATTAGTTTTCACGCGGACGGTGTCGCGGGCACAGCTAATCTATACTAATATTATAAAGAGGTAAATTTTGTGAGTTTGTAACGAAGTAGGGGGTAATCTCAGGAACTACTGGTCCGATTTGAATAATTCTTTCAATGTTATATAGCTCATTTATCGAGGAAGGTTATAGGTCATATATCACGCTACGTCCAATAGCAGTGGAGCACCAATAAAGAGTGTTTCAAAATCGGGGATTTTTTTCCTCTTGGGAGCTTCCGCTGCGTGTTATCGTTAGCCCAAAGTGTCTATTCCACGCGAACGAAATCGCGGGCGGAGGCTAGTTTTTAATAAAATCGGTAACGCCCTAAAATGTTCCAATACCTATTCTGGTGTTCAGGTTAATCTTTTTGACAGATTTATTTGACATTAAAATCGCGATAAAAGGATTATTACAGTAAGATAATGCAACGTTTTTTTCGTAACACTATCTTAGATTAGGGCTTATCTTGTGTTGCCCCACCTTCCCAAATCACGGGTACGGCGGACGGAGGAGGCGGCCGGTGTGTACACGGCTATCTCCTAACAAGACGAGGCCCGGCGGCGGCACTTCTGCTGCTGGGCCACACCGCTAGGGCGGCACGATGAAGTCTATAGAGATCTCGTGCCGCCCCAACCATAGCGGAAGACGTACACCGTGAGGTTTTAGTCCGTGCGAGTCGGACATAACCCACCCTCTCCCCCGGGAGTTAACTATAGTTCACTTCAGGTTGTTGGTTTTTCGTGACGGTGTGCGCGCATATCGTAAAAATTTACTCTCATCATTTTCCCCTAACGCGCCAAAAGAAATATAATTTCAAAAAAAAAATTGAAACATTTTTCATTGTTGCTTCGCTCCTATTGGTCTTAGCGTGATGATATATAGCCTATAACCTTCATCGATAAATGAGCTATATAACACTGAAATAATTTTTCAAATCGTATATTTTTTCATTTTGAGAGCTTCCGCTAAGTGTTAGCGTTAGTTCAGAGTAACTATTACTACGCGGACGAAGTCGCGGGCAGGGGCTAATGTTTTACATTTTTGTTATGCCATAGCCGATTCCTGTCGTAATCTGTTCTTTTATGCATATAACGTATACAAAACAATTTTGATGTTTCACATCTGCCAGGCGTCCCGTGACGGCTCAATTTTTTTTTTAAGTCGATTAGAAACCATTGAATTTGTATACAAAGGTGGCGCCGGCGGTAAGGGAGTCTGGGGCGCTCCCGGTTCTGAACTGCTCGAGGAATACGTTGAGGACGCGAACGATCCCAACTATGATCCGGAGGCGGTCGCCAATGGCGACATCGAGTTCAAGCAGGTCATCGTCGAGGCCGAACCCGAGGAAGTTGTTGTGAGTACCTTTAAGTTTTACACACCGCAACTAATTCTTGGAGTTTCTGGTGCGATCTTGGAATGTCTTGTAGTGGATTTTATATTTTACTGAGCTCACCCGTACCCAGTTCTTTGTGCGGTAAACATTTTTATGTGATTCAGTTAGTACTGAGTGCTATGTATTTTGATACGAATTCATAATTGTTGTTCATAATAAGAAGACCTATAAACATCACTAAACAATTTCAACTATTTTTTTTAATATAGAAAACTACTTTCTGTGACTTAAATATAAAAGTTAGACATATGCTGTCGGTTACGTTTTTGTAGACATTATCAAGCTCTACAACTTTCTACAACTCAATCATATATCTCTCATCGTTAAGGTAGCGTTCGTAAGAAACGTTTTGTTTAAAAAATTAGTCCGGTGAAGCTGATAAGACCTTGCTAGATCAATTGAGTAGTCGGTTCGAGAAAAAAAACGTAGAAGTCAACCGTAGCGCCACCTACCGCGTCCAATAGTGAAACTAAACCATTCTCGGATCCACGGTAACACGCACACAAGATTTCATCGAAATCGGTCCAACCGTTTTGGAGGGAGTTCAGTGACATACACACGTACAGAAGGAATTTATATATAACTAGCCTCTACCAGCGACTTCGTTTGCGTGGAATAGTAACTTTGGACTAACGCTAACACGCAGCGGAAGCTCTCAAAAGGAAAAAACCCCGATTTTTAAACATTCTTCATTAGTGCTCCTCTCCTGTTGGCCTTAGCGTGATGATATATAGCCTATAGATTTCTCGATGAATGAGCTATATAACACTGAAAGAATTATTCAAATCGGTCCAGTAGTTCCTGAGATTACCCCCTACAACGTCACAAACTCACAAACTTTTCCTCTGTATAATATTAGTATAGAAAATAGAATAGATATATTAGATGTGGTAGAAAGATCTTTTTTTTTCGACCTGACTACGCTTTTAGCATTGCAAGGCCTTTACAGCTTCACCGGACTACTAAGGCGAGTGCTTAAGGCTTCACGCTTTTATTAGACAACTAGCTCAAGCGTGCACGGCACAACTCGGCTTGGCTGTTGGCTGTTACATGCAATTCGCGACCTATCTGCGCTAATCTAAAGCTAACTATTCATATATGTATGAGTTGTTGAAACATATATGTGTACCAAGCATACGTATCTCAACAACTTTATATGTATTTCGTATCTGATAATTTTCTAAACTATTTCAGTTCGTTAAGAAAAAAAAAAAAAACCCTTCCACTTTCATGTGTAAGCAAGTGTAGTATGTGCGTTATGATAGGTGGTAGAGCCACGCTGAAGCTATTACTGGTTTCAGCATGAATGGGTCGGTTCGTTCGGGGTAGTACCACTCCTCTCACAGAAAACCGACGTGAAATAACAATGTTTGAATTGTTGTGTTTCGTTCGGTCAGCGAGAGTGCCGGAGGCCCACCTCCCTTCATCTTTCCTTCTTTCCCTTTCCTTCCCTCCCCCCCCCCTCTCCCATATACAGGCTGGCAACACACTTGCGACTTCCCTGATGTCGCTGGTGTCTATGGACGGTGGTGATCACTTAACATCGCGTGACTCACCAGTTCGTTTGCCTCCTTTGATATAAAAAAAGCGTGTAAGCGTGCACGTGTGTGGGGGTGATAGTCTAGTGTTTTGGCTGTGATGTAAAATTTGCTGTCATTGTATCGCGCAAACGGTAGAAAGATCGTCTTGCTATATTATAGCACAATTAAGTCTGAATGAAGTGCGCACGTCCGCACGCGGCCTTGAAAACTGTGATAACGTTGTTTACCTACTAAAATTCAATTTCGTTATGTTTAGGTTAAAAAAACGATACGTTTTGTTTAATAATAATAACGTTGGAGGAACGTGTTTTTTTTTGCGCGTATTTATATCTTCAGTGTCTCGATTTAAAACGCTAATTTATTAACTAGTTTCTGTCCGCGACTTGCTCCGCGTGGAATAGTCACTGGTGTACTCTAGGGGATAGCATCTGAGGTAGACACCATATTGTTATTACATAAAGTAAATTTTCAAGTCAAGAATTAACCACACGGGAAGCACTAGCTTTCAAATAAAAAAAGAATATTCAAAATCGGTTCAGCCAGTCAAAAGTTATGAGGTAACAAACATAAAAAAAACATACTGTCGAATTGATAACCTCCTCCTTTTTTAACCGACTTCAAAAAAAGGAGTTTTTTTTTTTATGTTTGTTACCTCATAACTTTGGACTGGCTGTACCGATTTTGATGATTCTTTTTTTATTTGAAAGCTAGTGCTTCCCGTGTGGTCCCATTTTTTTTGAAGTCGGTTAAAAAACGCGACAGTTCGAGCAATTTACAATATGGTACCTCGCGAATCCTTAAATACTGAGTTCATGAAATTCGGTATCTTAACTCTGCCCTCCCAATACGTTCTTGATAATTTAATGTATGCCCCGTAAGTACCTTGAAAAGCTGGATTTCGTAAAAGGCCGGCATAATCTCAATACTAGAAACTGTGAAAAACTGGTTGTCCCGTGTTTTAGACTTAGTAAAACCAGTAACGGTTTTTAAGGAAACAGTGCGTGGAAGCGCCACGCTGGAGCTATTATTGGTTTCAGCATGAATGAGTTGGCTCGCCTGGGGTAGTACCATCCGACACACAGAAAACCGACGTGAACTAACAGCGCTTGCATTGTTCCGTTTCGTTCGGTCAGTGACGGTGTCGGAGGCTCACCTCCCCTTCCCAACCCTCTCCTCTCCTATACCACTCCCCTTTCCTCTAAACTCATGATGGCAACACACTTGTGACTCCCCTTGGTGTCTATGGACGGCGGTGATCGCTTAACGTCGGGTGACCCGCCTGTCCGTTTGCCTCTTATAATTTAAAAAAAAAAAAAAAAAAGGTTTCCTGAGATTAGCGCGTACAAGCAAAGTCATCATCAGCTTTATAATATTAAATAGTGTAGACCAGTGTCTCCCAAATTTTTTAGGCCATGCCACACATTAACATTTTTTTTTTTTTCGATATGTCTACGCTATTGACCCAGCAAGGTCTTAACAGCTTCACCGGACTAGAATTAACATTTCATACGATAACAATTATAAATGATAAGTTTTAGGGAGAAATCACTATGAAATTGTTATCAACACATCGTAAGTAAAATTTCAAAACATATAATGGAAAACTTAGTTGACTTGACGACTCTAATTACCCAGTTGATATTCTGGTAACGTCAAACAAAATTATACCCAATAACTATTTACAGCATTTTTTTTTAAGAATTTTTCTTTTTTTTGTTAAATTTGTCATCGATATCTAGCATTTAAATAACCCAAAGCGAAGGGTTAAAGTCGTGTCGAGTCCATTTTTAAATTGCCCCCCCTGTGGGGCGTGGGCCCCACGTCGGGAGACACTGGTGTAGACTGTTGTTACGACATGGTTAATGAACATTAACAGTACTTGGTCTATGAGGAAAAATAAACAAAGTCGAGGTTATAGACTGTAAACCTTCGACAGTTAAACCGTCACGACCGAAAAGAAAAAACCTTTTTACCTGAGCGTGATTATTGGTAAATAACAAATGAAAATTAAGATTAATTATGAATTGGAAACAAAAATCACGTGGTAAAGCTCAAATTTTAACCAAACATAACTTTATGAAAATAAAGAAATTTATCGCAACCCATGACACAATTTCAAATTAATTTTACACGACACCATAGGATGGTATTTCTGGGTGATATTTAATTAAATGTAGTCTGTTCATTATGAGTAATAGTGATATGGCCAGTATCATCGTTTGGAAAAGTAATGGATGCACAATATAATCAAATGGTGAATCCAAGAGAAAGACGTTTTTAATACTACCATTAGCTTTTGAAAATAAATTCATTTTTGTTGCTACATCAGGTTGAACTGCATCATTGTTACCGCGGAGGTTTAAGTCATGGATTACTTTTATGAACAAAATCCTTATGTGGCATGAAGTAAAAGCACACCTGTCACCTAAAAATTTTGACATCCAATTATTTTGATCCAAAACGAAGGAGAATTAATTAATACTTATTTCAGTAGTTCCATAAATGTACTAAAGATAAATTGTTTATCAATTAATTATTAATAAATTTACATATTGTATTATTATAAAATTAACCTACAATTTGACCAATTGATTTCAAAGGTCATATAAGGCATGCGACGTCATTCATGTTAAAATTGTTATATTATTGTAAAATTAACCTCTACATTGACCAGTTACATTCAAAGAGCATATAAAGTATGTAACGTAAGTCGTGTTATAAATATTATAATAATAGTTATATGTTATAATATCATTGTTGAATGTAGGATGAAAAAGGGTAATTGGAACGTAAGATTAAAAAAAAAATACATACAGTCGAGCATAGCAACCTCCTTCGCAATCTTTATTGAAATTCTTTATTGACGGAGCTGTCAAAATCTCTTTTTTATTTACATGTGTGTATACGTTGTGTAAAATTCAAGCAGTAGCGTGAGTAGTGCATGTTTTCATTAATTTAATGTACTTCTAATGCATTTCATTTAAAATAAACAGCTTTCGGCTCTTCTCCGCCATATAAACTTTAACTATGCCAAATTTCAAGTTCATACGTTCACAGAATTACTTTAAAAAGGGGTACAAAGTTTTTGCTTCACGTATTAATATATAGATATTAAACATATATATAAAACTTTCAAGGTATTAAATACCTTTTTCAATTGTTAATGTCGTTTTTTCTACAAACGTAGAATAAGGCGAAAGATAACATTTTTGAATAAAAGATTTACAGAAATGTAACTTGAAAACGAGTGTACATTAGTACACACACACTTTTTTTCGACATTAGGTTCCACGCGGACGGAGTCGCGGGCACAGCTAGTCTCTAATAAATCCACAGTCTTTAACTATTATGTTGTAATGTAGTGAATTAAAAAGCTGCATAAAACAAAGATATTGAAGATTGTATACAGTTTTTAGTTGTCGCGGTCCGTCACCGTTGTATTATGAAGGAAAATCACGTTTCGTTTCGGCCATGAGCGTTTATTAGCATAAATAAATTGTGTACGTGACGTGCTGGGTCGTATTCTAGTTGTCATGTTGGGGGGTCAAAATTATGACCCCCTACGTGGGCCCGGTAAGCGACGCGTACTGGCACGATAAGAAATAGCAGTTTATATGAACTAGCTTTTGCTCGTGACTTTCCTCGCGTTTGACTTATCCTTATCCTTCAAGAACAAAACGTTTTTCTAATTGAAATGTATCCTATTTCCGATTATGACAGAGAACTTTTTATATAATATGTAAATGTAATAGGAATTCAATTATTTTTTGTTCAAAGCGAGTAATATTTTTACAGGATACTCATTAGCCAATTCTCGTTCTAAATCAATTAAAAAAAATGGTGCTTCATGTCTGTAGCTCGAGGAACGCAAAACTGATATACACTCAACATCAGGTGGTTTATGCGAAAACTAACTGGTGTTATAAGCAGTGGCGTATTTGCCTTAAGGCCCAGGAGGCCCGGGCCTAGAGTGGTCAGATATTGGGGGCGGCTTATCGTGACAAAAAATTGACTGACACAAGGGGGACTGGTACTTAGTACATGGCCTGGGACGGCTAAGACTACAAATCCGTTACTAGGAAACAATGCCCGCGACCCCTTTCCCTTTGTTCGAACATGGGGCGTTCCCACGATAAGCAGTTACGTAATGATACGTAATTTCTTAGAAACCTTAAAAGCGCCCCTGTAATGTTGTTCATTGAACCTAAATATGTTTTTTTACGTTTAAAAGTATCGTTCCTATACTTTTAAAAGTCTTAGAACAAACGTTAACTTAGGTTCTCTTTATTATTTATTAGTATTTGTTTTGATATTATTATTTTATATGTTAATTGTGACCGTGAACTACCAAAGGATTGGAGGATCGTAAACTTCTTTAATTTTACATGTATTGTCATTATTTATTAAAATTAACAAAATTAAACTTTAATCAGATTGTCTATTTCTTAATCAAAACATATCTAAGCTTGCCTTTACGTATAGCTGCGGAAAACACAATAACTCGGTCTCAATACAAAATTAATTATCTTCGTTTTTGAATTACATTTTTTAACTCAGTTCCCTTTGTTTATGACACTATCTGGCACAGACAGCGCACACTCTGTATCTACAATCTACATGACATTGGCGGAATTGTGTATTGCTTACACACGGTGCCATAAATTAAAGAAGAAGAAGAAGATCGTAAACTTTAAACAGTCACCTGTTATTTTTCGTACTAGGGGACAGTGGGAATGCAGTCGATTAACAAATTATATGAGACTAGTTGTGCCGGCGACTTCGTCCATGTGAACTTGTTTACAAAAAACTCGGTCATAAATTTGTCTGAATTTATTAATTTTATTACATCGCGTCGTCATTAAATTACAATAACTCTTAACAGATCGAGCCGATTTTAATTAAACATAGACTAAATCTTACTCGAAGATATGCTTTAGGATTTTCCTGAAAGGGTTTATCGTGAACGCATTGATTGAAATGTATTTTATTAATTACTAGCCTCTGCCCGCGACTTCGTTCGCTTTTTTTTTTTCGATATGACTACGCTATTGACCCAACAAGGTCTCGACAGCTTCACCGGACTACGCGACTTCGTTCGCGTGGAATAAATACTTTGGGCTAACACTAACACGCAGCAGAAGTTCTCAAAAGGAAAACCATCACGATTTTGAATTATGTTTCATCTGTGCTCCGTTCCTATTGATCTTAGCGTGATGATATATAGCCTATAACCATTCTCGATGAATAAGGTATATAACACTGAAAGAATTATAACAAATCGGACCAGTAGTTTCTTAGATTACCCCCTACAACGTCACAAACTTTACCTCTTTATAATATTAGTATAGATTCCAACACACCTTCAACCTTTTTTGTTCCAAAACCAAAAACTACGGACACATTACATTTACATTCGTATTATATGTGTAAATTTAAGTAACTGTGGGGGTAAGGGGGTCACGTATCTAGTGATCCAGATTAGACCTCCCTCTGCAGCGGCTCAAACCTAGGTTCGATCCCTCGGCAGGGAGCCCTTGTGTGCGTTACTTGCGCGATACGGTGACACAAAATTTACATCACTGCTACAACACTACACGATCACCCCCACACACGTGCACGCTACACGCTTGCACACAAAAGTGGAAGGGTTTTAATTTTTTCCCTTATCGAACTGAAAAATCTTTTGAAATTTTCCGACAAGATATGTATGCTTGATACACATATATGTTTCAGCAACTCATACATGTATGAATAGTTAGCTAGGTTAGCTAAGTTAGGTCGCGAATTGCGTGTAACAGGTAACAGCCAAGCCGAGGTGTGCCGTGCACCCTTAAGCTAATTGTAAAAAATAAAATCAGCTGAGTGCCTTAAGCGCTCGTTTTAGTAGTCCGGTGAAGCTGTTAAGGCCTTGCTAGGTCAATAGCGTAGTCAGTTCTACAGAAAAAAAAGTATCTATTGACCCCCCGCGCACTCCGTACCTTATGATTAATATAGGTTGCGTTAGTAGCGAGTTGGCTCAAGTGTTTATGGCAGAGTCGCGTCGGGTCATTGACATCGCGATAATAATGCGTTTAATGTTGCCATGTCAAATGATAATATAATACAGTTTTTTATGAACATATTTTTATTTAATAAGTTGATTTAATGATGGTAGCCACCGTTAAGCGATAAGTGTTTATCCAACAGTCACAATTGACCGGCTTATGAATTTACAAGCCTCTGTCCGCGACTTCGTTCGCGTGGAATAGTTACTTTGGGCTAATGCTAATAATAATATTGTAGTCCGGTGAAGCTGTTAAGACCTTGCTGAGTCAATAGCGTAGCCATTTCGAAAAAAAAAAGCTAATGCTAATACGTATCGGAAGCTCTCGAGTGGAAAATACACCGACTTTGAAACATTTTTCATTGGTGCTCAGCTCCTATTGGTCTTAGCGTGACAATATATATATAGCCTACAACCATCCTTGATAAATGAGCTATATAACAATGAAAGAATTTTTCAAATCGGACCAATAGTTACTGAGATTACCCCCTACAACGTCACAAACTCGCAAACTTTACCTCTGTATATTATTAGTATAGATAAAAAGACGGGATGTTTGAAGTCTTCAGGGCCGGTGAGCGGTATTTCTGGTAGAAGATAAAAATGCCAAAAAAATGCTAAAAAATGGCGAGCAGATTAAGTTCCGCTGCATTCGCAATAAGTAAGATTCGACAACTTACAGATATTGCCACTGCTAGTTTAGTCTACTTCGCTTACATCCATAACTTAATGTTGTCTTATGGTATTCTGCTGAGGTAGAGACACCATATTTTTATCACAAAAACGGGCAGTTCGAGCAATATATAATGAGACCTAGCGAATCATTAAAAACGGAAGTTCCAGGAATTCGGTATCTTAACTTTTTACCCTCCCAATACATTCTTCTAATTTAATGTATGTCCGTAAAAACTTTGAAAAACTGAATTTAATAAAAGACCGGCGTAATGTAAATACTAGAAACTGTAATAAACTGGTGGTTCCATGTTTTAGACTTAACAAAACCAGTAATAGTTTCTTAGGTAACAATGTTAAGCTTTACAATAAAGTCCCAAAACATGTTACCGATTTGCCGGACTGTAAATTTAAGCGCCACGTCAAGCGGGTTTTAGTATCAAAAGGATATTATAGAGTGGATCAGTATCTGAACGATAGCGATGTCTTGAATTGACTCTTCTCTGTGCATCCACTAAAAGTTATTGTATGATGTATTGGAAATAGATGTTAAAAATATGTACCCGATTGAGTTCCTTGCAGGTTCTTGTCGATAAATGGGTTGTTTTCCGAACCGGTGGTAGTTTTTGACGTTCATAAGTGCCTCATTAGGACCTAAAAACTAAATAAAATAACTACCACCGGTTCGGAAAACAACCCAGCCATCGCGAAGAACCGGCAAGAAACTCAATCAGGTACATTTTTTTTTACATATATCTCCAATACATCATACAATAGCTTATAGTGAATGCACAGAGAGGAGTCAATTCCAGACATCACTATCGTTCACATACTGATCCACTCTATAACAGTATGATGTGACTGCTGATGATTTTTATCTTTCTTTTCAGCGTAAAGCCGAGCCAGTCATATTGGAGTACTTCGAGCACGGTGATACGAACGCTGCGACTGAAGACTTCCTCGAGTTCGTCACCTCAAAACGTACCCACCTGGTAAAACCTTGAAATTATACTTTAACTAGCGGGCCCTACGGACGTCATTCCTGTCGTAATCTGTTTTTTTTAATGCATATAATATCTTATACAAAACAATTTCGATGTTTCACATCTGCCAGGCGTCCCGTGATTGCTCAGTTTTTATATTAACACTATTGTGGTACTCTAACAAACCTTACGAAGGGCAAAATATTGTCAACAGATTTGCGAGACGATAGTCGAGATTGCGTTAGATCACAAACCGTCGCATTGTGAAATGGCGTCCGTCCTCATATCAGATCTATACGGGAGAGTATTCACCGCTAAAGACATCGGTTATGGTAAGAAAATTATATAAACCCGTGTTTAATCAGTAATCTTCATGGTTTAGTTGATAGCGTTCTCCACAAAAGGGTCTTTTCTTTCTTTTTTTTCTTCGAACTGACTACGCTATTGGCCTTGCAAGGCCTTTACAGCTTCACCGGACTACTAAAGGGTCTTTTCATCTTTCTGGTTAATATATAGCCTACGACACTCACAAATAATGTGAATGTCTTTCTAACGGTAAGAGAGTTTTATTAAAAATGGATTTCATTTAGAAAAAAGCTGAATTTCGAAAAAAACTGGCACAATCTAAATATTAGAAACTGTGATAAACTGGCTGTCACATGTTTCAGATTTAGTAAAACCGGTATTTTTTTTTTTTATAATATGAAAGGAGGTAAACGAACTGGTGGGTCACGTGATGTTAAGTGATCACCACCGTCCATAGACACTAGCGACATCAGGGACGTCGCAAGTTCGTTGCCAGCCTGTATATGGGAGAATGGGGAGGGGAAGGAAAGGGAAAGCAGGATAGAGGAAGGGACGTGGGCCTCCGGCTCTCTCACTGACCGAACGAAACACAACAATGCAAGCACTGTTATTTCACGTCGGTTATCTGTGAGAGGGGTGGTACTACCCCGGAGGAGCCGACCCATTCATGCTAAAACCAAAAATAGCTTCAGCGGGGCTCTACCTCCTACTAGGTGGTACTACCTTATATCATAGGAGGCAAACGAACAGATGGGTGGGTCACTTGATGTTAAGTGATCACCACCATCCATAGACACTAGCCAGCCAGCCTGTATTGGGAGGTGGGAAAAGGAAGGGACGAAGGAAGGGGAAGGGGAGAGTAGATGGGTCTACGCCGCTTCACTGACCGAACGAAACGCAACAATGCAAGCACTGTTCACTTTACATGTGTGTTTATTTGTGTCAGGTGGTAATATCCCGGTCGAGCCGACCCATTCATGCTGATACCAGTAATAGCTTCAGTTTGGCTTTATCGTTTTATTTTATTTTATACATAGTTAAAATTACATATGGTCACTTACAAAATAAAATTACAATGTAATAATTACAATGACAGGCATTTTAAATTTTAAAGCAAATTACTCCGCTTTAAAGCTTCATCGGACTAGGAAAAAAGAATTCGTTTTTTAAACATTCCTCATTGGTGCTTCGCTCTTATTAGTCTTAGTGTGATGCTATATAGCCTATAACCATTCTCGATAAATGAGCTATATACCACTGAAATAATTATTCAAATCGGACCAGTAGTTCTTGAGATTACCCCCTACAACGTCACAACATCACAACGTCACAAACTTACACAGAAAACTTAGAACAGAAAAAAATGTGACAACAAGTTTTACATTCGTTCTACATAGTCATGTTATGAAATTATTATTTTTGTGGCCGTGAACTGCAAAAAATCTATTTGAAACAAAAAATGGATTCAACCAGTTTATCCTTTTTAGCAAAAACTGATATTAACATGTATTACGGAGTTTTACGCAGGATTTTAGTCTGTCATGTAGTGGATTTTATATTTTATTCATAATCTTGTTTTATTCGAGTCTATATTTTATAAATTTGGTGGTGTTTTACGTAATATAGTTAGTTTATTGTGCATAAGTGAAGTGAATGGAAAATAATACCACGGAGCATGAAATTCTGAGATGCCACAAAAACTCCCTGGACGGTTCTAACAAGGGATCCACCATCTTGTTAGAATATTGATTCACACGACGCTTAATATTGAAATGATCGCACGACGCTTGTAATATTATTGACTACGCGACAATAGCAGTAATAATCTGAAAGATGATTAACAAAAATAAAGTGAAAAAAAAATATGAAAAACATGTAGTACACGTTTTCCAGCATTTGAACGTCTGCTGGAGAAGCTTCCAGATCTAGTTCTGGACACGCCGGATGCTGTTCTCCTGCTTTCCAACTTCATAGCTCGTTGTGTCGCCGACGACTGTTTGCCTCCGAAGTTCGTCCAGACTCAGGCGGAGACGGACCTCAATCCTTGTGCAAGGTGATAACATTAATCTATCTTCCATACTTGGGCTAAAATTTATATATCGTTAAAAAAAAAAAAAAAAAACAATTATTGATTAGGAAAAAAAAGGGGACTGGCCAATTTAGAATATAAATTATCAAGAAGACATTCTAACAATTAATCACTTTCAAATAACCGACACGAGTACGGACAGAGTAATCGCACGCTACGATGCCACCGAAAGAGTGAGTCAACAATGCAAACACTGTTTTTTTTTTTCGAACTGACTACGCTATTGACCCAGCAAGGTCTTAACAGCTTCACCGGACTACTAAGACGAGCGCTTGCGGAATATATATATTTCGTATTAGATAATTTTCCAAACTATTTCAGTTCGATAAGGGAAAGAAACAAAACCGTTCCACTTTCATGTGTAAGCGTGTATGCGTGCACGTGCGTGGGGGTGATATGTGTACTGTTGTTGCAGTGATGTAACATTTTGTGTGAGTGTATCGCGCGAGCAGCGCACTCAAGGGCTCCACGCCGAGGGAACGGACATTGGCTTGAGCCGCTGCCATGCAAGCACTGTTACTTCACGTAGGTGTTTGTGTATCGGGTGGTAGTACCCCGGTCGAGCCGACACATTCACGCTGAAACATATTAGCAAATTAACTAATAGATGGCACTAGAGATAATAAAGCTATGATTTGCTTTGTTACTTACATTGAATCCAGATGGCAGCACGGTCGCGCGCCCTTATATACATAATTAATTCGATTGTATGATTTTTCATTATTATCAATTTTAATTGTTTTTTTTTGTTGCATTGTCGTCCAGTTACTTCTTAGTCGTGCCTAAAGAAGTTTTAATTTTTTTTTTTTTTTGAATATATTACAGACAAGCGATACACAGAGCGGAGACACTACTGTCTATGAAACAGGGACTCGTGAGATTGGACAATATATGGGGTGTCGGTGGCGGTATAAGGTATTAAACAGTTTGTTATGTATTATTATTATTACCTGGGCGACCGAGCCTAGTTCTAACAAGTGATCCACCATCTTGTTAAAATATTGATTCACACGACGCTTAATACTGAAGTGATCGCACGACGCTTGTAATATTATTGACTACGTGACAATGGCAGTAATAATCTGTAAGATTGATTGCCAAAAATAAAGTTAAAAAAATAACTTAGGAGTTGGGGGGGGTGGGGGTCTGGAAGGTGATCGCGATAGCAATATTCGTTTACCTAATTAGACCGAGTTGAATATACTTACATAAATGTTTTTTTTTTATATCATATAGGTGGCAAACGGACAGGCGGTTCACCGGATGTTAAGTGATCACCGCCGTCCATAGACACCAGCAACCCCGGACAAGCCGACCCATTCGTACTGAAACTAGTTACAGCTTCAACGTGGTTCTACCACCGATACGTAATGTTTACGTAATTATGGGGAGGGGGGGATTAAGAACTTTGCTCACTTTTGCTGACCATGGGGAGGGGGCGGCCAGAAATAAAAAAAAGCCCACGTAATATTTGAACGGCCCTTTTTGTACGTCTAGGCCGGTGAAGTCCCTGATCAGGCAGATCCAGTTGCTGCTGAAGGAGTACCTGATGTCCGGGGACCTGGCTGAGGCGATGCGATGCGTCAGGGAGCTGGAGGTGCCGCACTTCCATCACGAGCTGGTCTATGAGGTACATCCAGGCTGAATGCTTAGACAGTAGCAATATTTATGAAAGGCACTCTGCACTCGATTCTCGTTTAAAATCAAATAAAAAAAAATGGCTGCTTAATATTTGACCTAATTATCTAGAAAAATACATTTTTTTTTCTATCATAGTAAACAAACGGACAGGTTGGTCACCTAATGTTAAATGATCACCACCGTCCATAGACACTAGCAACACCGGGGGGGTCGCAAGTACGTTGCTAGCTTGTGTTAAGGGGTGGAGGGATAGGGGAGAGGAGAGGGAAGAGAGAGGAGATGTTCTTCCGGCGCTCTCACTGACCAAACAGTACGCAACAATGCAAGCACTGTTACGTCTATTTTCTGCGAGAGGGTGGTACTACCCCGGTTGAGCCGACACATTCATGCTGAAACCAGTAAAAGCTTCAACGTGGCTCTACCACCTGCAATCTTCTACGCTTCTCTGTTAAAGCATAGTGTCAATGACCGTTGTGTGATTTCACTTTCACTTGCAAATGAACGTGAGAACGGCATGAACAAAAAAAAACGAAGAAAAGAATGAGAATTTTAGTACCGAAAGTTATTAACTCCGGGTAGCCACTTACAGCTTTCGACACCGGTCATTGCACCTAAGTTTATTACGATTATATTTTTAAAAGTCCTACAATAAACTTAGGTTCTCTTTGTTATTTATTGGTCTTTGTTTTGATATTATTATTTTATATGTTTAATGTGATCATGAAGTTTTATATCCTACAATACTAAGAGTGTTTAACCTTTCACCTGATATATATATATATATTGTTAGCAGTCTCCGTAGTACTAATGACTTTCTATTGACTACATCGGGGATGTTACTAATGACCTGAGATGCCATTGGTCTAAAGTTATCGTCCGGTCGTCACTTGACTGAATGTTATAAATGGCTAATCTGTCAAGCCATTGGGAAATAGTCCGGTAAAGCTTTTAAGATCTTATTAAGTCAATAGCGTAATCAGTTCGAAAAAAAAAAAATGTCATTGGGAACATTCTTGGTCGGCCGTCTCTCTTGAAGGTTGTATTGCGTGAGTTCTCTCCAATTTACATTGTTATTTGTATTTCTCTGGGTTTTCATGATTATTTTATTTGAGTTATTTAATTATTGATGTGAGTTTTCGTGTAGAGATTTGTTGTCTCTTTCAGGTCTAGTCCACCAAAAACAATCGAATACAACGTTGGCAAATACAACACTGAACATAGTTACCACGAACGTTGGCA
>JACEII010000115.1:1113505-1129823 GCA_014332785.1 Antheraea mylitta
TTACCACGAACGTTGGCAAATACAACACTGAACATAGTTACCACGAAGTATTACTCGTACCGTAACTATCTGAGCGAGAATGCTCCCGCAGCAATGCCTTCCGAGAGAATACCCTGATGAATCGACAGACTCGCCTTTTTTTTTTCAACTTTATTTTTGGCAATCAATCTTTCAGGTTATTACTACCATCATCGCGTAGTCAATAAAATTACAAGCGTCGTGCGATTATTTCAATATTAAGCGTCGTGTGAATCAATATTCTAACAAGATGGTGGATTCCTTGTTAGAACCTTCCAGGGAGTTTTTGTGGCATCTCGGAAATTCATGATCCGTGATATTATTTTCCATTCACTTCACCTATGCACAATAAACTAACTATATAACGTAAAACACCACCAAATTTACACAATATAGAGTCGAATAACACAAGATTATAAATAAAATATAAAAACCACTACATGACAGACTTAAATCCCGCCAAAAACTGACTCGCCTTTTATAGCGTTCAGCTGAGTCACGAACGGACGATAACGTCGACCAATGGCGTCTCAAGTCATTAGTAACACCCCCGATACGGTCATTAGTAAGTCAGTAGCACGGGGAGTGGCTAAAAATATATGTTGGTTCCAGACGGTGCTGCTGGCGCTGGAGACTGTCAACTCGAGTGTTGAGGAGCAGCTCTGCCTGTTCCTCGCCGAACTCAGACGCTGTGTCATCGTCACTCCTGATCAGATGGACAGGGTTCGTACACCATATCTATCTATCTTATACCTTTAAACGAGCAATTCTTGTATATTTTTATATTTGTATATATTCAGGATCTCGGAAACGACGCCAGCGATTTCCGTGAAACTTAGTACGTAGGTGGTCTCGGAGATGATATATCGATCTAGCTAGATTACATTCATAGAATTTTTTGTTTTTATCTGAGATATCAGTCAATGAAAAAATATAGGTAGAATATGAAGGTAAATTTCGCCGGCGCTGTCAAAACAAAAATCCGTGTAATCACAGTTAGAATCCGAGTGTGACACTAAAAGAGATATCTTTTTTTAATGTTTTTTTTTTTTTGTCAAAAAATGCTAATTTTGTGAGGCAAAAGTTTATTTTAATTTAAAAATGTTTTTTTTTTTTTTAAAGAACCGAGCTAGGCTTAAAATGGTACTCGAACCGCCAGCGGCCGTCCAGGGTGAGGCCGAGATATTTCATTCGGGTCCCCACTCTCCAATACGGGCGCCATCTACAATTAAGTGGGCCCCAGGTGATGGCCCTCACCGAGGCCTATGGAATAATATGGCCTCAGTCTTGTTGAGGGCCACCCTGAGGCCTAGCCTTCGGATGGGCCCAACTGTGACGGTTGTGGCCACCGTAGCTAGGACCACGCCTGCGCCTAGTTGAATTTTTGTATCTAATAAAAATGAATATTTATGCAATAAAATACATAAACAGTCATTATTTTATGGAACAAATTTGTAATGCTTTATCTTTTCATTATGCCATAGCTGATTCCTGTCGTAATCCGTTCTTTTATGCATATAACTTATATATATAAAATTTTGATGTTTCACATCTGCCAGGCGTCCCGTGACGGCTCAATTTTCTTTCTTCTGAGAGTTTTCGCGGCATGTTAACCCAATATAACTATTACTCACGAGCAGAAGCTATTATAGATAACCGTTTCATGACGATCGCTTGAGTTGTTTCGGAATCATTCGATCATGGCTATCAAATATTGTGGTCAAACGTGCTCTATGAAGATGATGTTTTGACATGGATGTTTTGCTTTCGATAACATCGACACATCGATGTTATGAGAATACAATATGAAAATGTCTATTTTTTTTTTTTATATATCAATGGAGGCAAACGAATTGATGGGTCACGTGATTTTAAGTGACCACCACCGTCCATAGACACTAGCGACATCAGGGACGTCGCAAGTGTGTTGCCAGCCTGTATATGGGAGAAGGGGGAGGGGAAGGAAAGGGAAAGCAGGAAAGAGGAAGGGACGTGGGCCTCCGGCTCTCTCACCGACCGAACGAAACAACAGTGCAAGCACTGTTATTTCACGTCGGTTATCTGTGAGAGGGGTGGTACTACCCCGGAGGAGCCGACCCATTCATGCTGAAACCAAAAATAGTTTCAGTGGGGCTCTACCACCTATAGTGTGTGTACCTGTATATTGTTTAGGGACATTTAACGTCGCATGTACTAGCTAGGAACTAGATACCTATCAAATTTATTATTTTTTACACTAGATGATACTAATCAACGTTATAGAAGTAAACCATACGAATAGTTATTTCTTACCCGATTAGGCCTCCCACGGCAGCGGCTGAAGCCTAGGTTCGATCCCTTGGTAGGGAGCCCTTGAGTGCATTGCTTGCGCGATACGGTGATACACAAATATACATCACTGCTACAACACTACACGATCACCCCCACACACGTGCACGCCTAACACTTACACATGAAAGTGGAAGGGTTTACTTTTTTCACCTTATCGAACTGAAAAAATCTCAATTTTCCGATGATAAATATATGGAGGGGTTGTTGAGGCGTGTATGCTTGGTACACATATATGTTTCAACAACTCATACATATATGAATAGTTAGCTAGGCTAGCTAAGATAGGTCGCGATTTTGCGTGCAACAGGCAACAGCCAAGCCGAGGTGTGCCGTGCACCCTTGAGCTGGTTGCCAAAATAAAATCGGCTGAGTGCCTTAAGCGCTCGCCTTAATAGTTCGGTGAAGCTGTTAAGACCTTGCTGGGTCAACAGCGTAGTCATTTCGAAAAAAAAAAAGTTATTTCTTTGCATTTCCTATGGGAAAAAGGAAAAGGTCCAGCTTCAGAAACTTTTTTTTTTTTTCAAACCTGCCCGACTCCTGTACCAGCAATGGCACAGACAATATGGAAAACACTCGATAAAGTTAGTTTTTTTTTAGTTTTATTTGCTAGCAAAAACAACGATGTTTCGAGACATCGATCATCCCCTACTATGAAGTATATTGAAAAAAAAAAAAAACTGTATTTATATTATTTTTCTCCCATTCCCAGGGCTTCCTCCGTGTCCTCGAGGATATGAACGACATAGTCCTGGACGTTCCCCTAGCTTACATAATGCTGGACAGGTTCATGGAGCGAAGCCAGCAGAAATTCAAACTCGGGGAGTGCGTTCTCAAACGTATACCCATTAGGTGAGTTGAGGACTTCATCGTTTCACATTAGTTATGTATTTAACTAGCTATGCCCGTGACTTCGTTTACGTGAAATTTAATGCCAAAAACAGTGTTACGTTTACTGTGTCTTAAATAGTATGGGTATACTCGGTGACTGGTTACTCGTTAGCAATATTTTTATTGGATACTTTGTACATGATACTGGTTCTAAATCAATGAAAAAAAAATGATGTTTTTTATTTGACCTAATTATCTAGAGAATATGTTTCGTTTACTGTGTCTTAGATAGTATGAGGTATAATGGGTGACTGGTTACTCGTTAGCAATAGTTTTTGAGAATGCTAAAAAAAAAATGATGTTTATTATTTGACCTAATTATCTAGAAAATAACAAAAAATATAGTTAATCCTCTACCCGTCTATGTTAAAGCACAGTGTCATTTTTTTTTATGTATGACATGAAACGAACCGTTGGGTCTCGTTGCGTTGCCAGCCTGTGTTGTTGGGGAAGGGGAAGAGGAAGAAGGGACAGGGAGGGAGGTGGGTCTCCGGTGCTCTCACTGACCAAACGAAACGCGACAATGCAAGTACTGTTAGTTGACGTGTGTGTTTCTGTGAGAGGGTGGTACCGCCCCGGATGAGCCGGCCCATTCATAGTGAAACCAGCAAAGCTTCAGCGTGACTCTACCACATACAATATAACCGTTGGGTAAAGTGATAGTGAAGCCAAACAAAGGATAATTTTTCGATGTTTGAACAAACATACGTGTTTATTGTTCGTTTTATTATCAAAGCTTATAAACTCCTGAACGCCTCTCGCAGGTTTCGTCACCGTTCATTCAATCTAGGTTAATTTAAATATGTACCCATACTTTTGAGAGTCTTAGAACAGACTTTAACTCAGGTTCTCTTTGTTGTCTATCGGTATTTGTTTTGATATCTATCTAATACATTTAAACGAGCAATTCTTGTATATTTTTATATTGTTATGTATTCAGAATCTCGGAAACGGCGCCTGCTATTTCCATGAAACTTAGTATGTAGGTGATTTCGGGGACGATAAATCGATCTAAATAGATTTCATTCATAGAAAACATTTTTATCTGAGTTTTCAGATAATTAAAAAATATAGCTAGAATATAAAGGTAAATTTCGCCGCCGCTGTCAAAACAAAAATAGCTCAGATGGAAATCGTCTGCTTCGAATATCCAACAAACCTCAGTTCGAATTCGAGTGACAGCAAAAGAAAAATATTTTTTTTTAATAAAAAATGCTAATTTTATGAGGAAAACCTAACAGTTTATTTTAATTTAAAATAGTTTTTTTTTTTTAAAGAACCGGTCGTCTCATTACTTAATACGTTAAATGTAATCACGAACTATCACACTATTGATTAAGTAGTCCGGTGAAGCTGTTAAGACCTTGCTGGGTCAATAGTGTAGTCATTTCGAAAGAAAAAAAATCACACTATTGAATGTTGTTACTCTTTAAACAGTCACGGTGTATATGTTAAGAATTTATCAAGTGTTTATCACCGGTTCTTCTCGCTGAGTGAGTTGGTATTCCGAACCGGTGTAATAGTTTTAAACATTCTTAAGCGCCTTCTCAGGGCCTAAATAGAATTTAGTTTTTTTTTTCGCGAATAGGACAAACATTATGGACAGGCCTCGCGAATTTAGTTGACAACACCGTGTTCCTGGGTATCACAATTGATTCTAAATTATTATGGGATCCTCATAAAAAAAAAAAAAATGGCGGGAAGATTAAGTTCTACTGCGTTCGCAGTTCGAAAGATTCGCCAGCTAACAGATATTGCCACTGCTAGGTTGGTCTACTTCGCTTACTTCCACAACTTAATGTCTTATGGTATTTTGTTATGGCGGACAGCAGCTGAGGTGTATACTATATTCCTACTACAAAAACGGACAATTCGAGTAATCTATAACTTGGGGCCTCGCGAATCATTAAAAACTAAAATTCAGGAATTCGTTATTTTAACTCTGCCCTCCCAATATATTCTTGAGAATTTGATATACGTCCTCAGAAACTTAGATAATCTGGATTTAGTAAAAGACCGACATAATGTAAATACTAGAAATAATAACAAACTGGTCACTCCATGTTTTAGACTGACTGAGACCAGTAATGGTTTTTTAGGTAATGGTGTTAAATTTATGTGTAAAAAAACCCTAAAAAATATTACCAACTTATTTGTTTTTTCGAAATGACTACGCTATTGACCCAGCAAGGTCTTAACAACTTCACCGGACTACATATTACCGACTTGCCAGATAGTAAGTTCATATGTTATGTCAAACGAGTCTTAATTGGTAAAGGCCAGGAACGATAGTGACGTCTGGAAGTTAGGTCTCGCTCTGTGCATCCACCAAAAACGAATGTAACCTTATATGTTATATGTGTTTTAATTATATATATTAAAAAAAATTCTATAAAAAGATAAACCAGATCGAGTTTCTTGCCGTTTCTTCCCCATGACTGGGTTGTATTCCGAAGTGGTGGTAGTTTTAACATTCATAAGTACCTTCTCGGAGCCTAAATTGAATAAAGAGTATTTTGAATTTGATTCTCCAGATTATATATTCTTTAATTATTCGAGAAACATATTGTCACTTTTTGATGTCCTTCCTCCTTATAGTTGGTAGGTGGTAGAGCCCCGCTGAAGCTATTTTTGGTTTCAGCATGAATGGGTCGGCTCCTCCGGGGTAGTACCACCCCTCTCACAGATAACCGACGTGAAATTACAGTGCTTGCATTGTTGTGATCGTTCGGTCAGTGAGAGAGCCGGAGGCCCACTTCCCTTCCTCTTTCCTTCTTTCCCTTTCCTTCCCCTCCCCCTTCTCCCATATACAGGCTGGCAACGCACTTGCGACGTCCCTGATGTCGCTAGTGTCTATCGACGGTGGTAATCACTTAACATCACGTGACCTACCAGTTCGTTTGCCTCCTTTGATATAAAAAAAAATCCCCGTCCTACTAAACTTACATGTGTCTTAACTTTAGTGAATAATATTCCTTCAATGTGTCAGTACCTGAATGAGTGAGTCTAGCTCGGTTCTTTAAAAAAACATTTTTAAATTAAAATAAACTTTTAGGTTTGTCTCACAAAATTAGCATATTTTCACATAAAAAAATATATATATATAAAAAAGTTATCTCTCTAATAATTATAATAACAAAATTATTTATTTAATCAAAAATGAATCGCTAGTTTGCCTTATAGAATTATCATTTTTTTACAAAAAACAACTATATACAGTCGGATTCGAACTGTGGTTACACGGATTTTCGAAGCAACTAATTTCCGCCTGAGCTATTTTCGTTTTGACAGCGCCACCGAAATTTATCTTCACATTCTAGCTACGTGTATATAAATTTTTCTTAAATCTCAGTTAAAAAAAGTTTTCTATGAATACAATCTAGCTAGATCGATTTATCGTTCCCAAAACTATCTACATACTAAATTTTACGGAAATAGATGACGCCGTTTCCGAAATCCTGAATATATACAAATATACAAGAATTGCTCGTTTAAAGATTAGATGTTTAGATAATTAGATGTTCTGAATTTATCTTAATTAACAAAATCAAATTTTAATCGGATTGTCTATTTCTTAATCGATATGTATCTAATCTTGCCTATATATATATTTGTGGGAAACATACAATAACTCGGTCTGAACACGGGACTAATTAACTTCGTTTATGAACTTTTTTTTTCACACTGGGTTTGATTTTGACTGGGTTGGGATTCCGGAGTGGTGGTAGTTTTGACTCTAATAGTGCCTTTTTAGGGCCCAAATTGAATAAAGCGTATTTTGATTTCTGATTTTGAATCATATGTGTAATAATTATGTGAAAACCTTTCAGAGGACGCAAACGTTTCGTGTCGGAGGGAGACGGAGGCGTAATTAAGGACCACGCCCTCAAACTACGCGAGTAATTCGGCAAACACGCAGACGGACAAGCACGGTTTATTGATTTTTCTCCCTCATAATTAACTCACACCGACGATTTACGGTACGTTGCGAGTGTTACTTACGTTTTTCTCTATCAAGCGATACTCGAAAACCGGTTTAATTTTAACGATTCCGGTTTTGGTTCGGTTAGATTATCGGTAAACCGGTAATGTATTAATACATGTCTGTCAACTCAGCTAGCGGTCACTCGTAAATATTTATCGTTTTATTAGTAGTCGTAACGATTCCGGTTTTGTTTCATGTATTAGCAAAAAACCGGTAATGAATTAAAACATGTCTGTAAACACTGGTACCGATCACTCGTAAATATTAATCGGTTATTAGTAGTCTTAACGATTCCGGTTTAGTGTTATTTACCGGTATATCGGTAAAACACCGGTAGTAAGTCATGTCTGTCAACTATACGTCTACTCGTAGATATTAATCGGTTATTAATAGTCATATATATTTACGTGTGAATGAATGATGATATTAGAGAGTATATTTATGGATATCGGAAATAAAACCGTAACCAATAAAAGATTCATAATTACGGAATTTGTGAAACGGTAATGTCACAGAAACCGGTATATCCATTATGACCTATTCTATCGATCATTCGGTGATTATTTATCGGTTATTAATAGACGATTTATTTACGAGTGATATATTGGATATAGAACCGTAAATTTTACCGATAATCAGTAATAACACCAGAGTTTGGTTGAAGTACCAAATGTTCATAATTTTCGCAAATCGACTCTCATATCCGTCTGTTTGTATAAATTTATGCGTCTCTATGTTCTATATATATATGGTTTTTTTTTTTCGTATTTATATTCATTATTTTTTATATATATGTAGGGATTGGAAAGGCTGACTGACTAACAAACCATTAACCGTTAGAAAAAAAATGTAGAAACTCGGTTAAACTAACGTTGAAACACTAACAGTGATTAGTCAATTAGCTTTTCCACTGTCGTACGTAATGCAGTTCAATTTACTTATTTATAACAAACCTTTAAAAATCGAAACTCTTTTTGAGATTCGTAATTTAAAAAAAAATCAATACTAAATATAGCAAATAGTGAGACACATCAATAACTAAAATTACAAATTATATTTACTGAAACTATATATTCTTGTAAAAGTTGCTAGATCGATAAGATTTTTCTCTTAAAGATAATTATGACAGGCATAGTCGCGGTAAAAGCCAAGGTCTGCATCTCTATTTGACTCTTAATTCACTATAGGAGAATAGTGCGAGACCGTTCCCTCACATGTGTTTCCCGAATGTGTTAGAAAGAGAAAGAGAATGCCTAGAGAGTTTATTATATTGATGATAAGGCTATTTTTGTAAACGCTTTTAACGCTTCCTAATAATGTTGATCGTATGAATTTAAATTGATTCCTAATAATATGTTGTATACATACATGTTTTTCGTATAGTTTTTCATGTGTTGTGAAGCTATGAAGTGTCTAGGAATTGAAGTATTGGGATATGGAATATATCGGACATTCAAAATTGCACACTTCAATAGTTATTTCTGTCTAATATGGTTTTTAACACAAATACATATAATTAACCTTCTACACCTATGCAAGATGATGTTGGAGAAATCATATATGTAATTTATCTTTTTTGTCTAAACAATATGATGTCGTGGATAAATTAATAAATATAACTGACATACACCATCTATGCAAGATGATGTTGTGGGTAAATTAATAAATATAATTGACCTTCTCCATATAGACAAGATGATGCTGTGGATAAATTAGTAAATATAATTGACCTTCTCCATCTAAGCAAGATGATGTTGGAGAATTCATATATGTAATTTATCTTTTTTATCTAAACAAGATGATGTCGTGGATAAATTAATAAATATAACTGACCTACTCCATCTATGCAAGATTATGTTGTAGGAAAATTAATAAATATAATTGACCTTCTCCATCTAAGCATGATGATGTTGTGGGTAAATTAATAAATGTAATTGATATTTTCCGTCTAAACAAGATGATGTTGCTATCAAATCAATATATATGTAATTAACCTTTACTATTTAAGCCAGATAAGGTTAATTAATAAAAATAATTGACCTTTTTAATCGAAGCAAGATATATGTTGGGCCAAAATAAAATATATAGACCTTTTCTATCTAAGCAAGATGATGTTGGGCCGAAATAAAAGATATAATTGACCTTTCCGTGTAAGCATGATGATGCTGTGGGTAAATTAATGAATATAATGGACCTCTTCCATGTAAGCATGATGATGTTGTGGGTAAATTAATAAATATAATTGACGTTCTCCATCTAAGTAAGATGATATTGTGGGTAAATAATAATGAATATAGATGACCCTTTGCCATCTAAGCAAGATGATGTTGGGGGCAGATAAATAAGAAAAATAATTGTCCTTCTCCAGGTTAAATGATTCTGGGGGCAATTGAAAAGATAAAAATACAAGATCATATTTATTATGATTGCTTCTTGAAATTGCATGGAATTATAATAATCACGATTTGCAACAACCCAACAACAGCCTCTTTGGGAAGGGAAATAACAAGTTTGTATGAATATTAAGCGAAAAGATCATCCATTTTCATTATATTCTTGATTACACTAAAGATTGTCAATATTTACTGAACTAAAAAAAAAAATGATCAAAAAAGGTTTAAAAACAAGATTTTTTAAATTTGGCTCTGTTTATATAACAACTCCATACGATTTCAATTTCTAGACACTTGTGACAATTACCATTAGGTGCCTGAGAAAAACGAGAAAGCAATTTAAAAAAATATATATATATAATTATTTCGTATGTTTGTATGTGTAATTTGATTTGGGTTTTTTAAATGTTTAAATTTAATAAGGTCGGATACACTGAGCGGCTGTCAAATTTGTTTTTTTTTTTTTAATTATTTATTATCTGTGTGACATTACTAAATACTGAATGATGCATGTTTGTGTGTGATTCGTTTGTCATTTTATCACTTCATCGAATATAAATGAATATACGAGTACATTATTATTTCGTAATGAGGGGGGTAATCGTGAGTGTAAACGGGGGGAGTGTGTGGTTAAAGGGGGAGGCAGATTTGAAAAGGGGGGCGAAAGCGTGGTTCTCTAGTGAACTATGGGCGTTAATGGGGGGAGTATGTGGTAAAGTGGGAGGGGGGGTTGTGGTGTAAAAAGGGGGAACGTAAGCGTGGCACTTTAGTGACATGTATTGACAAGCTGTGACCTTGGCTATAATAAATCGCGTTTAGTCATTTAATTTTATATCATTTTTCATAATCTAAAGAATAAGCTTATATTAATATATTTGGATTCGTGTTAAACCGTCCACATAGCGTTTTGTTGATGCATTTATTACTAAGATTTTTTCTGAATGCTATATAATATATTTTTCACGCGAAAAAAATGTCTTCAAACATATTATTTTTTACAAAAAAAAGGACGAATAAAAACTCGATTTTGTTTCTTCTTCAAGACAGTCTCATAGTCCGCAATATGATTTAAAAGTAAACATACATATAGACGCTGGTTGGACTCTTCGATTGTCAATAACTCGATCATGGAGCCATTTATTTGCCAAAACACTCTGGAAAGTTATATTAATTCAGCCACCATTTCGTCATATCGCTAATATAGTAAATTCTAATAACTCGGCCACCATTTTGTCAGAACTCTCATCTGGAAAGTTCTATTAATTCGGTTACAATTTTGCCTAAACTCTTTCTAGAACTTTCTAAAAAGTGAGCCACCAATTTATGAAAACATTGAAGAATATCTATACTAAAATTATAACGAGGTAAAGTTTGTGAGTTTGTGACGTTGTAGGGGGTAATCTCAGGAACGACTGGTGCGATTACAAAAAAAAAATGTTAGGTGTTATATAGCTCATTTATCGAGAAAGATTATAGGATATATTTCATCACGCTAAGACCAATAGGAGCGGAGCACCAATGGAGAATGTTTAAGAATCGTGGTTTTTTTTTCTCTTGAGAGTTTTCGCTGCGTGTTAGCGTTACCCCAGAGTAACTATACCACATGGACAACTTCGCGGGCAGAGACTAGTATTCAATAAAAATAATAATGTTATTAAAGAAAAAAACCTCAATATATCTTATATGTAACTGGCAGATGTTTTTAGTTATTAATGACTAGCTCCTGCCCGCGACTTCGTTCGCGTGGAATAGTTACTTTGGGCTAACGTTAACACGCAGCGGAAGCTCTTAAGAGGAAAAAACCCGATTTTTAAACATTCTTCATTTTTAAATCGTTCCAATACTTCCTAAGATTATCTCCTACAAACTCACAAACTTTACCTCTTTATAATATTAGTACAGATATATATTTTTTTTATTTGGAATCAAATGTCTGTCTATGGAATTGCTCCCAAGATATTATTCAGAATATACGAGTCGTATAGAATCAAAAACGATAATGTAGAGTCGATATTTATTTTGTCAATTAAAAAAAAAAAGATAAATTTTCATTGCATGCATTAATAATCATTGTGAATCTATGTATTTTGATAATCTGTTTGATAGAACGCTACAAAATTGACACAAAGTTGACAGTCGCTTTTTTTTAAATGACAACGCCGCGTCATGATGTTTGCCATTAAAAAATCGAAGTGCATTTTATGAATAAGGTCTTATTTCTTTTCAATATTTTCCGTTTATAGTTCATATGTAATTAGATATAAGTTTTATATGATTTGCGTAGTCTATAGTCCGCAAGAGGTTGTTACTCAATCGTGTGTAAATATAACAATGCGACAGAAATATATTAGTAAACATGTTTCCCTTTTTGGTTTTGAAGTTTTATTTGTGTTTTTTTTTTTACCCTGGTATTATATTTAGACTGAATGGTATGTATATAATATGCGTATTATTTGAGGAGTTGCCTATAAAGGTCTTAATAGCTTCACCTGACTACTAAGGCGAGCGCTTAAGGCATTTAGCTGATTTTATTTGACAACTAGCTCAAGGGTGCACGGCACAACTCTGCTTGGGCTATTGCCTGATACACGCAATTCGCGATCTAACTGAGCTAAGCTAATCTACATATTCATACATAATGAGTTATTGAAACATAATGTCTACCAAGCATACATACCCCAATAACTCTTATATGTATTTTGAGTCGGATAATTTGCTAAACTATTTCAGTTCCATAAGGGAAAAAATAAAACCCTTCCACAGTCATGTGTAAACGTGTGTGTAGAGCTGATATGTGTAATGTTGTCGCAGTGATGTAAGGTTTTGTGTGAGTGTATCGCGCGAGCAGCACACTCAAGGACTCCACGCCGAGGGAACGGATCTAGATTTTTTTTTTCGAAATGACTACGCTATTGACCCAGCAAGGTCTTAACAGCTTCACCGGACTACTAAGGCGAGCGCTTAAGGCACTCAGCCGATTTTATTTTGGCAATCAGATCAAGGGTGCACGGCACACCTCGGCTTGGCTGTTGCCTGTTGCATGCAAAATCGCAACCTATCTTAGCTAACTATTCATGTATGTATGAATTGTTGAAACGTATATGTGTACCAAGCATACACGCCTCAACAACTCTTATATATATTTCTTATCGGATAATTTTCCAAACTATTTCAGTTCGATAAGGGAAAGAAACAAAACCCTTCCACTTTCATGTGTAAGCGTGCACGTGTGGGGGTGATCGCGTAGTGTTGTAACGGTGATGTATATTTGTATGTCACCGTATCGCGCAAGCAACGCACTCAAAGGCTCCCTACCGAGAGATCGAACCTAGGCTTGAGCCGCTGCGGAAGGGTAACATAGGTACTAGATAATTGAATGCGGAATGTTTGTAGGGTCAAGACTACTTATTTCTTGGAATTGATTGATCCTGTCTTGTTTTATTGTAAGAAGGTAGTTTAAACAAATCAAATTTAAATTGCCTATTTGTACGTAAATCGATATATATCGAAATTTTTATTAACAGACATAGGAATATTTTAGAGCATTTTGTACGCTAAGCTTCATTACGATTACCTATAGGAGTCTTAGCAGGAATGATAAAAATTGTTAGAAGTAACTTAGAATTGATGTCATAGAAATAAAATGGTAATTAGAGATGTGCCGATTATGACTTTGGCAGACTAGCAGATTAGTCTGTGGTAAAAATGCCGACTAAAGAACTCTATCAAAATTTAAACATGTCAAAAAGAAAGTTTTATGTATGGATTTTTTTACGTTACGTTTTTTACTATATTTCGTTTTCGCTTTTATGAAGCGGTTAATGTTTAGGGTTTTTTGGCATTTTTTTTTACTGTGCATAATGCAAACTTATTTTAATATGACGTATTTTTGTATTTTGTTAATCTTATTGCTTTTATTAAGCAAAAAAGAAATTATTATAAATGTTTATGCAAGATAAAAAGATATGTTATTTGTTAAATGCTAATTTTATCTCATAAATGTCACAGACATGTTTTCTTTAGAAGCATGTAATTATAGAAACTGAACATCAAACTAAAGGTTGCTTGGCTTTACATTAAATAATGTGTAAAACCGAATTATAAAATAAACATATTGATAATATGTATATAAAACAGTCATGGTTTTCATTGAATGTAATGTCCTCTACATACTTTTACTGGGAAATACATAAAAAGAGAGATGCCGGATAGTCGGCGCTTTTTGCCGACTACGATAGTAGCCGGATAGTCGGTACATCTCTAATGGTAATACAATTGGAAAAGACAAAAACTGATCACAACTAGTTAGCATAAAATATGACCAAATTACACGAGAGAACTAATAAATTTAATAATAAAGCATTTACATCAATATTTAGAATTACTATTGTTTACTAACGTCTACAAGGAAGAACTTGAATAAAACGCAGAGATAATTGCTGTAAATATATTTATAAAAACCAAACCACAAACATAAATCTATCCAATACATTATTTCTTATGATATACCTAAAACAATACTGTGGAACTTTAGTCAGACCGCATCACTACCGTGCCTTAGGTATGCGCGGAGAGGTGGGGAGTGGGACGGAAAGAACTTGAACTCACATGAGATTGGTATTGTCAGACAGATCTTGCGATATCGAAGCACACTTTTTTTACCAGTTTGCGTCCAATAAGTGTTTTGAATAAGTACAAATAAGGAACCGACAAAAAATAATAATGTTTTTAGTTCTTGGACATATAAAATCTTAAGACATAATGTACGACCCGTCTCTAGATATTTTATTTCATGTGTCTGTGTGTTTTACGGTACAGCGGTTGCGGTCAGACTATTAATAATAATATATAATTAGTTAACCGGAGATGTACAGAATTTTAAAGACTCGAGCAACTTGGAGACTATTGGCTTTCGAGTCTTCAAGAGCAAGGTAAGCTACGAATGTAAATTTTAATTGTGCATATATTAGTTTAATCATAAGTTAGTCAATGACTTCACAACAAGCTGAGATTACTACAATCGGTTACGTTATCTAATAGTGTCGATGCTGCCTAAATTTATAAATAATTTCATTATACTGGTATTTTCTTTTTTTTTCTTGAACTGACCACGCTATTGACCTATCAAGGTCTTAACAGCTTCACCGGACTACATATTTTCATGAAGATATCGCTCCCGGTTGTTGCAAAAAACGTGTGCTAAAAACAGCAACCACTAAACTAAAACCACGGAACCACCAACTATGCTGCCGTATTTGGGCGATCAACTTCGCTCCCGCATATCCGCCGGGTCCTCCCTCAGCAGTATCTCAAGCAAAGGTTTGATACATAGTGAGACGTTCTAGCTACTATGCTACTAGCGACATAGAGTCAGCATATCCACTAGTTCATTGCACACTCACGCAGTACCTACATAGGTTCTGTGGGGAACAATTTTTTTATGGTTAGCCTTATCTAAAATTTTCAGTCTATATATGTATGTCTTGTGTAGACAAGATGTTATATTGATATTTTGTACTGAACTTGTGCAGCCAATCACATTTTTGATTATTTTATAAATTGTATAGATCGGAGGAGCCACTATTGACATGAGATACCGCGCTATTGATTATATCGGGGGTGTTACTAATGATCTCAAACGCTTGGTTATAGTTCTCGGTTGTTAATTATTGATCCCGATGTGAAACGCCATTGGTTGGAGGTATTGGTTATTTATGTATCTTGATGCCTTAAAAGGCGACCGAATATTAAATTCTGGGCATACTCGCTCAGACACTTGGGCTAGTCAGGGATAATCCTTCGTAACTGTAATCAGTGTTGTCTTTCTGTGTCGGTTAATGTTTTATTCGATTGTTCTTGATATATTGATCGATTAAATCATACCTATGACGTCATACTTATACCATTTTATGGCTGCCCCGACGTTATTATTATTATTTCGAATGAGAATAAACGTGAAAACCAAAATAATGTTAATAATTTCATTTTACAAACTATCCAATTTTTTATTAATTAGTATAATTTAGCATTTATTTGAAAAATCAAAAAATAACAGTAATTCCTTTGCTTTGAGTCTCCATTTTTATCGACAGTCCTAGTGACTGCCTCGACTTTTAACACCCAAAATACTGACTTATCAACTAATGTTTAAAGTTTATTATTGCTTTGAAACCTCCACCTAGCGTGTTATATATACTAAAGCTTTCGTATTATGCTGAATTAAAATATTCTCGTACCTGTAAAGAAATAAAATTAATAGTAAGACCGTAGTAAAAAAAAGAAGAGTAAATCCACGTCGTTAACAAGTTTTTTTTTAATTGATATAAGCTGGTCTTGTATGTGGTAGAGTCAAGCTGAAATTATTATTGATTTCAGTGCAGTGGGTCGGCTCGTCCGGGGTACTACAACCATCTCACAGAAAATAGACGTAAAGTAACAGTGCTTGCATTGTTGTGTTTCGTTTGGTCAGCGAGAGCGCCCGAGGCCCATCTCTCCCTTCCTCTCCCCCTAACCCCCCCCCCCCCCATTTGGAGGGTCCAAATACAGGCTGGCAACACACGTGCGACTCCCCTGGTGTCGCTAGTGTCTATGGACGGCGGAGATCACTTAACATTAGGTGGGTATCCTGTTCGTTTGCCTCCTATGATGTAAAAAAATGTGTGTGTGTGTGTGTGTGTGTGTGTGTGTGTGTGTGTGTGTGTGT
>JACEII010000115.1:1129833-1144582 GCA_014332785.1 Antheraea mylitta
GTGTGTGTGTGTGTGTGTGTGTGTGTGTGTGTGTGTGTGTGTGTGTGCGTGCGTGCGCGCGTGCGTGCGTGTGCGCGTGCGTGCGTGCATGCGTGCGTGCGTGCGCGCGTGCGTGCGTGCGCGCGTGCGTGCGTGCGTGCGCGCGTGCGTGCGTGCGTGCGTGTGTGTGTGTGTGTGTGTGTGCATTTAGCATGCTATATGAATATAACATGGTGGTCGTTTTTTTTTTCTATTGACCTAGTAAGTTCTTAACAGCTTCACTGAACTACTAAGGCGAGCGCTTAAGGCACTCAGCCGATTTTATTTAGGAAACACGGGGTGCACGGCACACCTCGGCTTGTGTTGTTGCTCGATACATGAAATTCGCGACCTGTCTAAGCTAACCTAAGCTAAGCTACATATTCATACTTATATGAGTTATTGAAACATATGTGTACTAGATTCTAATTGGCCATTGGCCAGACAAGTATGGGGACCTATGAGGTAAAACAGCTTACTTTAGTCATTCTTTGGGCGTCTCTGCCCGTGAGCGGAGTATGTTTGCGGTACATTCCGGTACTGCCACCACTCGACCGCCACTGTGACTATTGCGACCAGCGCCACCGCACCGAGCATCACGCCTTTCAACAGTGTCTCCATCTGAAATCGGTACAGTAAGAAGGTAAGAAAAGAGGTAAAGCCTGTGAGTTTGTGACGTTATAGTGTTGTAGAGGGTAATCTCAGGAACTAATGGTCCGATTTGAATAATTCTTTCAGTGTTATATAGCTCATTTATCGAGGAAGGCTATAAGCTATATATCATCACGCTAAGACTGATAGGAGCGGAGCACAGATGAAAAACCTTAATGATATATATAGCCTATACTCGATGAATGAGCTATATAACAATGAAAGAATTGTTCAAATCGGACCCTACTGGTCCTGAGATTACTCCCTACAACGTCACAAACTCACAAACTTTACCTCTTTATAATATTAGTATAGATTATCATATATAATTACAATTAAATTATTATATTTTGATGTGAGAACTTCTTTAAATGCAATGATCTGTCAACGTTAAGTGAACTTCAAGCTCGGACGCCGAATCGCATTTACTCGACTCAAAGCATGTTTACTGTTGGACAACGAGTGTATCGCTCCCATAATAACATTTATTTTAAACTAGTTTCTGCTCGCGACTGGGTTTTTTTTATCTGACTAGGCTATAAACCCAGCTAGGTGTTAACATCAGGAGCAGTTTATCAGGTTAGTGAGCATGCTCGAACCCTGGCTGCCCCTACCATGCGGCGGACGGTACACCGTGAGGTTTTAGTCCGTGCGAATCGGACATAACCTACCCTCTCCCCCGGGAGGGTAGCATATCCGTTAGGGATTTCCCCACGTTAATAAAAAAAAAGCTAGGTAGTAACAGCTTCACAGGACTACCTCGCGACTCCGTATGGAATAATTATTAGACTATACTTAGAGCTAACTAGCACTCTCAAAAAGAAAAGAAACCCCGATTTTGATTCTTCATTGCTGCTCTGCTCCCAATGGTCGTACCGTAATGATATACAACCTAGAGCCTTTCTCGATAAATAAGCTAACTAGCAATGGAAGAATTTTCAAAATCGGACCTATTCAGGACCTCGGAAACAGCGTCATCTATTTCCGTGAAACTTAGTATGTAGTTAGTTTCCTAGCTAGATTTTATTCATAGAAAACTCTTTTAACTGAGATTTTAGGCAATGAAAAAATATAGTATTATTATTTATCTTTATGGAAACATTGATAAGTTGGTATAAACTTTAAATTGCGTCTTTATGTCGCATATCGTATGGTTTAGTCGGTGATAGTCACGCTGAAGCTATTATTTGTTTCAGCATGCATTCATCGGCTCGTCCCCGGTACTACCACCCTCTCACAGAAAACCGACGTGAAGTAACACTGTTTGTATTGTTGCGTTTCGTTCGGTCAGTGAGAGCACGGGATCTCTAGCTCTTCTCTCCTTTCGTCTCTGTTCTAACCCCTCCCCTTTTCTCTCTGTTACCATAAATACAGGTTGGCAACGCACTTGCGACTCCTCTGGGGTTGCTACTGTCTATGGGCGGCAGTGATATATATTCTTTTTACATGGGGAAATCCTTTACGGATACCCACCCTCCCGGGGGAGAGAGTGGGTTATGTCCGCCTCACACGGACTAAAACCTCACGGTGTACCGACAGACCGTTATTGTTGGGGCGGCAAGGGATTGAGCTTGCTAATCACCTTGTAGAGCCGCCACAACGGTCCGCCCGACGGAAGGTGATCGCCGGGCTCCTACCTATAGAGGGAGCCTGGGTACACACTATCTGCCTCCCCTCGTCCGCCGGACCTGTGCAATGAGAAGATGAACCCCCCGACCCATCCCCTCAGGTCCGGCTACGGTGGCAGGAGGAGTTTGGCAAAGCACCGCCTCCTCCTATGGGCGGCAGTGATAGCCTAACGACAAGTGACCTGCCTTTTCGTTTGCCTCCTATATATTATAAAAAACCACAGAATACCATGTAGCGCGGTAAAACTGTTAAGACATTGGGCTATCGAGTAGTCAGCTCTAAAAAAACACTAAGTACCTTATATATGTATGCAAAGCGAGCTAGTCGCGGCCATTGGCCCGGATCTCTCGTTCCTGACTGTCGTTTTTAAGATGGTCGAGAACAAGGCCGGGTGGATCTTCTCCGCCTCATACTGCGAGACAGTCATGCTCGCAAAGGAGGCTGCGGAGAAGGAGAGGGAGCGAACGGTTAGACTCCTCTCCCGCGGCCGACGAACCACGCGGCGGCGACGGGCAGGCGATAATATCCGGCCGCCGTAGTTGGGGCCTGGGGGTCGATGGACACGGACATTCCGTCACCCCAGTTAAACTGCACTGGCATGTAGAGGTACATAGTGCCCATGCGACTCCCACAGTTCGTAAGGTCTAACAGCCACACCCCTTGAGGGGTCTACCATCTTTACCCCTCAGGCCGCAGTTGGAGTTTCTTAGGAAGGGACAACATCTGTCGGAGGAGTAGACGTAGTGTCAATTAGACAGTCCCTGCTCCCCAGCCAAAAGGTGTAAGATACCATAGGGATTTAGTCCGTGCGACTCTGACATATCTATCCTCTGCTGCTCGGCGGGATGCATATCCGTTAGGGATTTCCCCATAAAGAGAAAAACGTACCTTATTTATACAAGGTAAGTATAATTTATATAACAACCAACCTAGTTGTTTTTTTATATGATACATTTATAGGCGGAAGGTAAACCTGATTTCTGGCGTGGCGACGCGAAACACGAGCTTTGCACTATTAACGAAAAAGTCAAAAACATTTGCAACCCTATCTGTATAAACATAAAATCCAAACTATTTTGTAGGTCACTCGACGACCTAGAGACCTTTAACAATGCCGTCAAACAGACCGCGCCTAGCTGTATTTTTAAATTTAGTAAAAATGAATATTTATACAATAAAGTAAATAAACAGTAATTATTTTATGGAACAAATTTGTAATGCTTATCTTTTCATTATGCCATAGCTAATTCTTGTCGTAATCCATTCTATTATACATGTAATTTATACAAGACAATTTAGATGTTTCACATCTGCCAGGCGTCCCGTGATGGCACAATTTTTATTTAAAATTAACAACCTGGGTATACTGCTACTTATAGTAAAAAACGTATTAACCTTTTTATCTTTAACAAAAAAAAAGTCTACTTTCGCATATTATGTATTGTTACTTACATCTGTAATATTGCGCAGGAGACCTTGTTATAGTAGATTCAACAGACCAAAATAAAAATAGTAACACGTCATACAAATGTCATTTACAATAATTATGTTTTCTATTACACAAATTAAATACGAGTGCAGTATTATCGTAGTTACCAAGGAGATTCTACTTGTAAACAAGGCCACAGATTATTCCAACGAGAAATATTTTACAGATAAATGATAAATTTTAATTCAAATATTACGTACACAAAACACGGAAACTCAGTTACGAATGAAGATGAATTCCACTTGGTTGTACATATCAATACTTCGTAAGGGATGTCGTAAAACTATCGATATAATAATATTTGATTACCACAGAATTTTTTTTGATGTGATATATCTATTGGCGAGCGTAAACCTAATTGTTGGCGTGGCGATACAAGCGTGTGTGTGAGACGTGGTGACGTTATGGCATGCTCAAGCGACTGCGAAATCTCTTATGACGCGCTGAGCTCGCATACCTATTGAGTATACAGTGTTGTTTACTACGTTTCAAATATGAGGGTAATAATCTGTGTTTTACTTTTTTATTTAATTTGATATTTGACATCTGCCAGGCGTCCCGTAACGGCTCATTTTTTTTATATTCAGACTAAGTTAGTATCCACCATATTCGTTGCATATACAACTCATAAAAATTAATTAGGCACCCCACACTGTTATAGCGAAGTAATAAGCAGGAAAATCGTGGTACATTTGTTTTTAACAAATACGATGATGAAAAAATATTTTTTACCAATTACGATTTTTCTCGAAGCATGTACCTTCGGAACAGTTTATATCATTTTTGCCACAGCGATGATTTTTGGATCATTGGGATCTCGTCCTTAATTGTGTACAAGATATTTGTACAATTTCTACGAACACAGATGAAAAACGTATGGATATTCTTCTTTTTGAAATGTATTTCTTCTCTTTATATGGCAAAGATAACACATTTACTCTTGGTGAAGTTCCCGACAATGAAGTTGCACTTGCTGTTTACAAAGTTAATTATTGCTTGGTATAGATGTCATCAACCTCTGTTGTAATTCGCACCAAAGTACCTATTGAACGTTCAGTACCTAAAGAATGTCATTTAAAAGTTTATTCGACGGGAATAACACAATGTTTATTTCTTCTTCTATTCACAAATATGCACCGTTTTGAAAATAACGTACGATTGCAAAAATCTACCAAAATATATGTACAAAATAACAAGATTTGTGGGAGTTAAATGGTCATTTTTTAACAGTCCGCAGTGACACGTTAATTTCTCCCAGGTGACATATATATATATATATATATATATATATTTTATAAACAGATAAATTAGATCAATCACAAGTTAGCAGACATTTTTTCTTGATAGTATTATTCACTGGCTTTCCTAGTATCTGGGCAATATTGGTCCCTGTACTAACCTGTCAAGTATGAATATTAAACACAAAACACCCGCGCGCATTCACGGCACACCCCAGTCAATGAATTTTTTTCTCTCTTCTACTGACTACTATGGACTTCTATAACACTTCACATATAGCAATATATAAATGTACACATAAACTATATTTTATTAATTACGAAATATGTTAATGTGCAGATGGGCAACATTGGCTGCGACACAGTCCAATTGATAAATGCAAATGAACGTAAGTGAATAAATAAATATTGATGATTCAAAATTGTGTATTTTTTGGGTATGTTATATGTATTTACGGTAATATTTTACTGCAGTTATGTGGTTAATTTTGTTTTTATAATATTATACAGCATTTTTATTTAAGATTCTTTTGGAATATACGTTTAGTTATTTGTATGTATGAAAATACTATTATTTGGATATGATACCATCGTATGAATGAAATGGTATTATTATATATCTAACATGTAAATATCGACTCAAATCTGCCCATCCCTATACCCTATACCAAATTGTTGCGAACTTCATTGCATCATCTTTGTTGTCGTGGTTTTTCCCCCGCGAAAGCCAAGAAAAAATATTAACGTTCCATTTTACAGAGTAATTTAAAGTAATAAAAATGTTCATACACTTTTGAATTTCTAACTAATATACAATAAATTAGTAATATTTTTTTTGAAACAGGATTATTTAAATTAAAATAATAAGAGTTCAAATCACCTGATGTTCGAATGACTTTCGTCAAGACTACAATTATATATGCAATATATAAATTTTATGTATTTATATATTGTGGTATTTTATTGGTAGAAACTGAAGGGTATAGGGAATGCTTTATGTAAATATAAACCTTATATTATAATTAACTTGTTTTATTTTAAATACACACATATTATATTTTACCAGACGCCATAGATACAAATCAAAGATTACATACGTTCTTGTATAAAAATATTTTTATGCAAACTCATCTACCACAGACATAAAACATATTAGTCCTGTACTACACTTTTTATAAAGATGTATCTACTAACAGAAATTACGTAATTTGAGTTGAGATATTGTTTGTAATTAAGAAAACACGTTTAATAGAGTTTGCCTAATTAAAGCTGAGAGGTAATATTTCAGAAAGAAAGAAGAAGAAGAAAGAAATTGAAATGTCTTTATTGCTGGATAACATTACAAACAACAAATGGAACATATACATAACTTAGTATAATACATATATCCAACAATGGCACCCCCATTCAGCTAGGTGCTGCATCACAACTAGGTGATACTGCAGCGCTGATTTAAAATGGAGGCCCAAAGTAATGTACAGACGTGTAGTCGGTGTTATGACAAAAAAATAATAACAGAATTTATAACATGTAAGCAGTAAGTAATAAACACACAAAAAATAAACATATAAAATGTTTTTATAAACTGGCAACACTGCAGGAAATGTTACTTCTTGTTTTATAGTCTTGTCATACTATATAGTATTTGTGATTATTTTGGCGCATTTCGATTAAAATGCCTAAAACAACAAATAGCGGCGTCAGAAAGATGTTATAAAGTTTATTAATGTTTCTACCACAAATCATATGTTTATTTCAGACGAATGTATCAAATATCAAATTGGTCCACAGACTCGATCACTGACATTGTGATTCGATATTTTCTAACTAGACAAAAACAAACAATAAATTACCAAAATAATGGTTATCTGTAAAGTCGGTCTATGGACAATAATTGTATCTGATAACATCATAAGAAAGATTGATAAAAAATCCCATAATTTCATGAATTTATTACTATATATAAATGAATACATCACAAGCCGAACGTTTAGGGCTTAGGTCGAGCGCGCTTCTCTATCGCTTGTTTCTTGGTCACGCTTCCAAACTCTGCTCAGTAGCAAGAAGGAATCAATTTATTAGACATTGTCATGACAGAAAGCTTTTCAATAATCAATTCACGAGACTTTAATTATTTTAAAAATCTCATTATCTCATGATCTCATTAAATTTTTCTGTGGCCGGCCACATCGCGAATCTCTGTCTCGTGCGTCACAGGCAGAGAGCTCTCGTTTTCATACCCGCACATTGTTTGATCGCGTAATCCTCGCAATGTTTTTGTCCGTGGCTACCCGGGTAGACGCAAAGATCTTGTCTCGCGATACAGTACACACCTACATCGATTTTACACATATACACTTAATCAGACACGCACCTTACACATCTGTGGAAGGATTGTTTTTGTTAACTTTTTTCCCTTATCGAACTGAATCGAGTAGATTTAGTTTACCTCTTTTCGAATTACATGTTGTGTTTTTGTATCATGCAATTTTAATTGCAAAAAAAGCAAAGCAAAAAGCTTCAATAATCAATTCACGAGACTTTAATTATTTTAAAAATCGATTCCACGGACCACGTTTCGGATTATATTGAAAATTGAATATTATAAGAAGAATCCCCATACCAACTTAACAGATATAAACACAAAAAGTTGAGGGTTCTCAAGTAAATTTCAGGATTTTGATGAACTGTAAAATATAAAAGCCCCAAAATGGATAACATTTGTTGGATACTTC
Organism: Antheraea mylitta; assembly: GCA_014332785.1. Lineage (NCBI taxonomy): Eukaryota > Metazoa > Arthropoda > Insecta > Lepidoptera > Saturniidae > Antheraea > Antheraea mylitta. Next base: position 1,137,594 of record JACEII010000115.1, read on the forward strand.
TGAACCTCTTCTTTCAAAGGGAAATAATAAAAAAAGATACCGGAAAACCGTATACTAGATATAGCGAAGACATGTTAATTAATTTGTATGAACAATTATTAAATTTAAAAACTTAGGGAATTATTTTCTTAGTTCTAGATCTAGCGGATTTTGGACACGTTCAACGACTTTTTTTGTCGATCTAAACACCTTAGCGGCTAATTGAATATTGACAAGAGATGTATTGGAAATCGGTGCCAACCGAAAATCATATCATCTACATCTAGGTACAAAGGCACCGACTTCCAATGCATCTCTTGGTAGCACACATATTCCTATGTTTCATTAAATTTGGTTAATTTGATAAACTATTTATTTTCCGGTTTTCAGTGTCTTATTTTTATGCCTCTGATTAATATTGAAGTCGGTTAATTCTTTTTTTTTGGAAAATTTACTTTATTTTTCCATTTTTAGTGTACATAATTTTTTTTTCTATAACATGTGGGTCACCTGATGGTAAGTGATCACCGTCGCCCATGGATACCTGCAACACGAGAGGAATCACAGATGCGTTGCGGGCCCTTAAGAAAGGAGTAGACTTGTTTCTTGAAAGTTGTGTTACTTTGTCAGGGATCCCATAATCAGGACCTAACCAAACTCTCATCAAACTACCCTTGAAGAACACCCTTTACAATAAAAAAGGAATCATCGAAATTGGTTGGCATGATATTGAGTTATTCGTCTATTTGTCGTATACACACCAAATGCAAATTTAACACTTATACGGTTTTGCACTGGATGCCGTTGACAGAACTGGACCAAAAAATGGGACCACACGGGAAGCACTAGCTTTCAAATAAAAAAAGAATCTTCAAAATCGGTTCAGCCAGTCCAAAGTTATGAGGTAACAAACATAAAAAAAAAAAAAAAACATACAGTCGAATTGATAACCTCCTCCTTTTTTTGAAGTCGGTTAAAAATATTCAAGTCTTTTGATATTAAATTAATTGTAATTACTGGTAACAACATGAATTGCTGATGTTGTTTTTAGAATTTCCCTAACAGAATAACGTTCGATCAGAATGAAAACAGCAAGAAAAGTTATAATGTGACTAAAACTTGTTGTAACTAATCCAACTAAAGTCTTTTGTTCGTTTTATCACACTGAATTATTAGCAACATAATATTTTCACCGTATTTTTTACCATGGAATATTAACCATTTAGCGACTTCTGAATTATGTATTTTCTAAATCTAGCGACTTTTTAATTGACTTCTAGAGACGTTTTTATTTCTTAAACGGCAACACTGTAGACAACTGTCATCTGTCACTTTGATATTCACCAGGGACGCTAGTATAAGTCGTTGTTTTTATGCAACAAATATTGTATCTCGATGTATATTATCACTTATACATCTGCATTAAAAGAGCAGTCAATATCAACCTTCAGTATTTTATTTTACTCCACCGGTAACAACAACTAACACGAACCCTCGAGGCTACAAAACGCCAAACGTTCTTTGACCCGCTTCGCCCCTCAGTGACCATCCGTTGTATATGAGATACACCTGTGGATACACCTCCTCAGCCACTAGTTCTCACGTGATAATTTATAAATAAGATTTTAGGTCACTGAATCAAACGAAAAAGAAAAAATAAAATTTATATTACTAATATTTGTCTATGGGCGACCGAGCCTAGTTCGTTTCTTTAAAAAACATTTTTAGATTAAAATAAACTGTTAGGTTTGTCTTATAAATTTGACATTAAAAAAAAATATATATATATTTCTTCTGCTGTCACTGGGATTCGAACTGGGGTTACACGGATTTACGAAGCAACCGATTTACATCCGAGCTATTTTTGTTTTGACTGCGACGGCGAAATTTACCTTTATGTTCTAGATATATTTTTTCATTGCCTGAAAACTCAGTTAAAAAAGTTTTCTATGAATAAAATCTAGGTAGATCGATTTATCGCCCCCGAAACTACCATACTAAGTTTCACAGAAATAGATAACGCCGTTTCCGAGATCATAAATATATACAAGAAATGCTCGTTTAAAGGTATTAGATAGATTAAAACGGTGTTTGCTGCGTGACACTTTTAGCGTATGCATACTTATAGTCAGGTTATTTTTCGGAATGCGAGGACTCTGAATTTCGAAACTAACAAAAAAATGCCATAAAAACAAAATGAAAGAGTTTACAAAAATATCAATCTTGGTAACAAAACTCTTTGGATTTTTTATGTGAAACATCTATAGTAGCGTAATCCTGATTGTTGGCTTGGCGATGCAAAACACCAACTTTGCACTATTAATGAAATACTCACAAAAATTTGCAACCCTATCAGTATGAACATAAGTTACAGACTGTTTTGTGGCGTTCATTGAAGTTATATTAAGAAACTTGTTATATCGTTAGTCACTTGACAATGGCAGTAATAGTCTACTAGAATGGTTGCCAAAAATAAAATAGAAGACAAACTGTTTTGTCGACAACTTGTTCTGCTAGTTCTAGCACGCGCCGACGTCCTAGCGCCCTTTGATAAATACCGCCAAAATACAGCACCTTTTTTTTTACGTAGAGAGAAAATCCTCATGGACTGCCAAGCTCCCGGAGGGAAGCCCGACTTGAGCCGCCCACCACCTACGTGCTAGTCACGCAGGAGTGGAGCCTTTCGGCGACTCTAACCGGCTAAAACTCCACGACAACCTACGCCGCACTATGGGAGTGTCCCGGGGTAGTAGTAAATGCAGCACCTGCGCTTAGTTGAATTTTTGTATTTAATAAAAATGAATGTTTATGTAATAGAGTAAATAGTCATTATTGTATGAAACAAATTTGTAATGCTTTATCTTTTCATTATGCCATAGCTGATTCTGTACTGTTAAGACCTTGCTAGAGGCAGGAAATCCAGAAAAACTTAAGCTACTTGGTACCGCACCTTTTCGTTTAATTTGTTGTCTATGAGCAACTATTGGTTATTTTTGATTATTATTAGTATTCTTTTAAGCTATTGCATAGCTTCTATCGCGGGCCTTGAGCGTGGAGACCGAATCCAAAAATTCCGTAACGAAAACACCTAACACCCCCCACTCTGCCTACTCTGTAGCTCGGCCGAGCGTTCGCTTAACGTATATATGGTACGACTGTACAAAGCTCGCACGGATCGAGACGAGCTGCTCCGAAATCGGACGAATACGTAATCAGCTGTTTGTGAGAAAGTATACTGGTGTATAGGTATTTATCATCTATGTACGACAGTGAATATCTGTACTCGTATAATTTGTGTACAAAGTATTTTAAATATGAATAAACAAAGATAAGAAAAATATTTTGAACCATGTTAACTTCTCATTTATTTAATAAAAGTAAAAAAAATGATTTCTTATCGGTCACCACGCTCAAAAAGTGTAACTTGAATTAATATCAAAGAAAAAAAAACTGCATAAATAAGTAGTTATAATTGCATAAGTTAATAAAAAATGCTATGCAATAGCTTTACCGCGGCAGTCCCCGAGTGCCACACGTATTTTTTTTATTAGGGTAAATAGTCTCCTCCGGGTTCAATGAAACAGCAATAACTTCTACTTCAAAACATCGACGTGGATTGTATATTTATTTACTTCAGGATATTTTTACAATTCATTACTCGTGTGTTACGAGCCGGTGGTCAAACACATTTTTATCGTATTTATATGCACGATTACAAACTTACAAGATGTTACGCGTGCCTTACGGGCGGTGCGTTCTACCATACAGCGATCAGCGATACATTTTCCATACAATTAACGAATTTTTGGTGATAGTTCCGTATGGTTTAATATAAATAATAATAATAAACCGTTTTGGCGGTTACTTTCAAATTATTATAACCGATATTTTTAAATATTACATAATAACACGTTATACATAGAAGACCAATTACATAAGAAATACGATAGTTTCTGTTCGTATTGTATACACATATTTTCACATAAAGAATTATTAGCTCATCTGTAGTAGCTTTACTTACTTATCTTTCTAAGACATATTTTACATAAAACCCATTAACACATAAGACATTGTATATAAAAAACATTACGACATAAGACATACTTTACATAAGAGACATAATAAGCTCAGCTGTCCATAACACTTTTACTTAACTATAGTTATTTTAGAACGGATTTTTTAACGAGATTATTGTATTTATTGACGGTTGCATTTAGATTCTTTAAGGCTATTTTTAGGTTATAAATGTGCCGCGCCGCAGCGTCCACGGCCAGATGGATGAACCTAATAACCACGTCGGTATAGTACATGTATACTGTGTATGGTTTAATAAATAAAATGCATAAAGAATCAGAAGAAAGGTGTATATTTGATTTACATACCTGATTAACATAACTCTTCGGAGCATTAATTATAATAAACAGCTTATGATCATTATATGAGGATTTAATGCGACTTTTCGTTTCATTTGGAAACTTTAGTCTTCATTTGGATCCCCGTAAATTTTAATGTAAGGGCCAGCGTGCACTAGTTGCGGTGCGAAATAAAAACCGCAGCAGAAATAAATCTGCAATAGATGGCCCGCGCACTGCGGTAGAATTTCCGGATAGTTTAAGAGCTAGTGAATGCCAGACATTCGTTATTTTATATTGATTTTCATTATATATATGTATACATATATATATTATTTTTTAATGTCTCTTGAGAAAACAATATTATTTTTTTTAATTTGCAAAATACACAAATAAATACATTTCACAAACTGCAAAAGTAATAATAGTAAAACGCCTACTTGTGGTATAATATATTTACTGAATAACTGAAAGAAACGCAATGAAGGTTTGCAAAAGACTTAACTCAATATATATCTCACTGCCATTTACTTGAATATATATTACCACGCGCTCGCCTCTGTACTACCCTATGTGTTTGTCTGGCAAAGAGTTAGAACTGTCGAAAGTGTCTGGCTACTGAGAAAACATTTAATAGTTACCCATGTTAAAAATCAAGTTTGACACTATTAACAATTACAAATACAACTTATTAAAGTAAATAAATTTTTGACAAAGCTCGGCCACAATATCAAATTTCTGTCAATAAATGTCCTGATTTCTAATATTATTCCAAAAAATATACATAAATAAACATACACTATATAATTTGATACATTTTACCTATGGTACCTGTGAGAGCCGTGATGAACCAATTTTCATACTAGCTCAAGGTTCCTACCTGTGTCAGAAGTATATGGCGAAAAAGTCTCAGCTTTTATAACATAAGAAGAGCCTAATGACATTCACGGGCTCTTAGTCTACAAGTTTTAACCCTCGCATTTAATTTTAGAACTAGTAACGCCTTGGATTCGTAGCTGTAAAAAATATAATAACTGAATGGTTCTTAATAGAGACATTAAATACTATCGGTGTTATTACAAAAAAGATAAATACTTGGTTTAAAAAAGGTTTCGTACGGAATGCACCGCGCTCGCCCAAGGCAAGTTTGCGTTAACCTTTTTTGGCAAGTGTAACTTAATGTAACCAAAGCGAGACAACAGATAAGTAAGACGGCGAAACAAACTGCGAGCGCGATACATCTAAAACGTTACCTTTTAAAAGCAATCGTTTAACGCGTGTTTCACTTTTTTGTAATAACACCATATTTGTTTATATTTTCAAGATCAATTCCGTAGTACCTATATTATTATTTTTTATTGTAGTAATCAAACTTTTAGTAGATTATTGCTGCCATTATGGAGAGTCACAATAACAAGTTTCTAGGGATCATTTCAATGAACTGACAAGATGACAGTCGTCTTGTTAGAATCTTCTTGGAAGTTTTTGTGGCAACTCAAATCCATATTTCGCGGTATCATTTCCCTTGCACTTCACTTGTGCTCATTTACCAAATTATATTACGTAAGACATCACCAACATTACAAAATATAGAGTAGAATAACACATGTTGTGAATAAAATTTAAAATCCACTCTAAGTGCCATTCCAAGACCTAATAAGTAGTGATAGAGCCAAGCTGAAGCTACTATTATTTTCAGCACGAATGGGTCGGCTCGTCCGGGAAGGCACCATCCTCTGACAGAAAACCGACGTGAAGTAACAGTGCTTGCATTGTTGCGTTTCGTTCGGTCTGTGAGAGAGCCGGAGACCCACCTACCCTCCCCTTCCTATCTCCCCGCCCTCCTCCCAAACAGGCTGGCAACGTACTTGTGACTCCCTTGGTGTTGCAAGTGTCTATGGACGGTGGTGATCACCTAACATCAGGTGACCCATCTGTTCGTTTGCCTCGTATGATATAAAAAAACCTAGCCTAAAACTCAAACCTACTTTTAGGGTCAAGGTCTCTTCCGGGTTAAAATAAAACAGCAGTAGTTTGCACTTAAAACTTCAGTGCACTGTATATTATAGGAATACTTTTTACATTGTTGTAATCGTGTCTGGAGAACCGATGGTTTACACAAAATTATTCATATATAAGTACCCAATTACAGATTTACAGCTAGTACATTATTTGCGTCCTAAGGATGCACCACCATTTACCATACACTTTCGATTTTTAAGCCACAATATAGTGCTCACTCACACTGTATATGGAACTAACACAAAACAATAACTTCAAATATTATTACAAAGATTTATATTTACATTACATTTAATACACATTGCCATTTTAATTACGATTTTGTAACAAAATTACAAACGAAACCGCGGTTAACAGCTAGTCTAACTTAGAGTAGCCTAAGTAGTCGTTGTAATTTCAGCTATCTGCCAATGAAATTCTGGTCAAAATCGGTCCAGCCGTTTCGGAGATTACTCGGAACAAACAGACAGACAGACCGACAAAAAATTTAAAAATTGCATTTTTGTTGTCAGAAGCACGTATACTTTCATACTCAATCAGTGAAAAATGTTTATTACGCTGTTAAATTCAGACACTTCATTTTTATTACATGTATAGAGTAAACCTCTTTAAGTTTCAAAGTTTTCTTATAAACAT
>JACEII010000115.1:1149097-1166549 GCA_014332785.1 Antheraea mylitta
TATAATTAATTTCACGGACATTCCTTCCAGCATGAATTTTCTTTATATTTTCATCACATAGTTCAGATTTGCGATTTTTGTGGCTGTGTACATCATCCACATGTGCAAACATAATATCATGAATAAAATATTCATCGCAGTAGTGGCACTTGTGTAACTCATTTCCTTCATTACCTACTAATATAGGTGGTTCAATTTTTATATATTCGTTATTGTGAGTTAGTAAATTAAATCTGAAAAAATATAATAATGATTATCAATACCCTAGATTTTTTTTTTCGTAGTGACTATGCTATTTGGTCTTGCGGGGCCTTTAAAGCTTCACCAGACTTAGTACTCGTGGAGTAGTAATTAAAATATTTAAGTAAAAGTTCATCTTCCGTAACTTTAATTAGTGCTAGTGTTGGCGACGCAGTGCATGTTTCTTGGCACAGCGCTCCACGTGACGTATTATGAGGATAAAGTAATTTTCGTAATTTTATATTGTATATTTTTGGTATAATTCAATGTGTAATTCAAATAATTGTTTTATTTTCTTTACTAATTTTCAATGTAAAATATTTAAAATACATACTCATATATAGGATTACGCCATTGTTAAATTGTAACGAAATTTTGTGTATAATAATAGAAAAGTAGATATAAGGAATAAATGAAAATAAAATATGTAACAACAAATCCAGAAAGGCTAAGATAAATGTTGTTAATTCAATAAGGCTTTATAAAATTGTGTTTTTGTAACTATTACAATTTATTTAGCATTGTGTGAGGAATCAAATTAAGGACACGCTCTCAAAAAAGGTCCATTTTCACTGTTTTTCGGCAAGAATTACAACAAAACTACTCAACTTTGGTAAACATAATGACTAACTACAAATACATTGAACCTTTAATAATGTGGTACGGATGATTGTTTTTTAAAACTAATGAGTTTTCATTTATAATAATCAATTCTTCGTAGTCTCCTCGCGCAAAACAGCCTGATTTTCGGCATCAAAATCTCAGTAATTTTACGGTTTTCTTGAACATAACATGAAATAAAATCCAAGTTATTGTATACTACATCTGAGAAAAAAATTATTTAGTTCTGAACAAAATTTCACCATTTTATGTTAATTATGTAGACTTTAACTCATATAGAATAAGGTTCAATTTATTTCTTTATTTAGAGATTCGATTGCCACAAAAGTATGAAAGAAGGATTCACATCGCGTTTAGACCGCGCTCTGGCGCCATACGGTGAGGACGTGTACGTCGTTTTGTACTCGACTTGAAAAAAATAAATCGCTGTAGAAATACGTATACACTTCACAAAACGTTTTGATCATTTCGAAATACTAACCAACTTTTTATAGTGGTTTTTTCTTCTAGTAGTAAGAGACACTGTAATTAGGTTGAAACAAAAATCCTAAATTTAGTTTTTATTACGTTAGTTCTTTTTATATTTTTAACCGACTTCAAAAAAAGGAGGAGGTTATCAATTTGACTGTATGTTTTTTTTATGTTTGTTAGCTCATCACTTTGGACTGGTTGAACCGATTTTGATGATTCTTTTTTTATTTAAAAGTTAGTGCTTTCCGTGTGGTCCCATTTTTTTTTGGTCCAGTTCTGTCAACGGCATCCAGTGCAAAACCGTATAAGTGTTAAAATTGCATTAAGTGTGTATACGACATATAGACGAATAACCCAATATCATGCCAACCGATTTCGATGATTCATTTTTTATTGTAAAGGATGTTCTTCAAGGGTAGTTTGATGAGAGTTTGGTTAGGTTCTGATTATGGGATCCGAGACAAAGTAACACAACTTTCAAGAAACAAGCCTACTCCTTTCTAAGGGCCGGCAACGCATCTGTGATTCCTCTCTTGTCGCTTATGTCCATGGACGACGGTGATCACTTACCATCAGGTGACCCGCATGTTTTAGTAAAATATATATATAAACACTATTCATGTTTTATTTAATAAAATTTGGTTAATTTGATAAACTATTTATTTTCCGGTTTTTAGTGCCTAATTTTTATGCCTCTGATTAATATTGAAGTCGGTTAATACTTTTTTTTGAAAATTTACTTTTATGTTTTGAAGTACTGTTATAGAACTTCTTGACGGGTAGAAATACATATGTCGTCTTTGTAGTCCTCTTGTTAGTAGTGACGAGAGCTTACCACAGGACTTAACAAGGTAAGCTGATGGTGGTCTCCAGAAATTGTTATCGAACTCCTTAACGGGTAGAAATAGATATGTCGTCCTTATAGTTCTTTTGTTAGTAGTGACGACAGCTTACCACAGGATTGAACAAAATGATCTGATGACGACCCACTTCAAAAACTGCTACGGAAGTCATTGATGAATAGAGACAAATATGTCTTGTTTGTACTCCTTTCGTTAGGTAATAACAAAATGGCCTCATAATGGACTCTTAGAAATGTGTAGGGAGCTCTTTTATGGGTAGAAATATATATGTCGTTTTCGCATTCTCTTTATTAATTTTTATTATCTATTCAGAATATATACAATAATATCATAAACATGGTGCAGAATTTACAAACAAATGTAATCTTTCAAAAGAATATAAGATTTATTCTTTATAAACACATAATCTTTCAAGATTTGTTTATAATGAAACTAATCATTTGGTGAAAAGTGTATCTTAGCTAGAGATGCCTAGTTTGTCGGTGGAATTAGGGTTCGTTTTACACAAAGGCCGTCATATGCTGCCCGTTGTACTATCGGTATTACAACTTACAATTCAGGTGTTTTGTAGTATGTTGTTCACAGAATTATTTTTGATATAGAAGCAAACGCTAAGTTAAAAATTCTCCTATCTAAACCTCTGAGCACATACTCATGTTTATAGCTAATATCTATATGTACTACAATTCAGTTATCACGATATAGCCACTTGTCTAGCCCATGAGGAATTAAACATTAATAAGACACTATGATACTTTTCAGCATAAACTCTATATTTCTAGTCACTCTATACTATACAAACATTTTGGTATCACGACAAAGATACGCTTACGCAGCTAGCGCATCTACGCATAAGAAATGTAACTTTCATCAGATAGAGTGAGACTAAACATCTGAACCGAAACCTGATGTTTGTAGCTACTATGAATACTAAAGTTCAATTATCATGATACAGCTACTCATCTGATCTATAAAATAAACCGTTGATCTGACTCTATGAGACTAGACCACTGATCGCAAAGTTGAGGTTTCTAGTGATTATCAGTACCAACATTCTGTTATCATGATACAGTTACTCATTTGGTCTATGAGAAATTATACCCTTATTTGATACGACAAGACTCAATTTCATAGCTCATGTGTATAGCTATTATTAATATAAAAAAATATATCACGAAATAGCTCTCATCTGGTCCTAAGATATGAAACATTTAGCTGACACTAAGCGTTTGAGTGTAAACTCAATGTTTCTAACTATTAGTACTATACTAAGATTATCCTAAATACTGTTTTCACCAAACTGTAAAAAATTTAAACCTTGCTCCTACACTAAGAGACTAAACATCTAAGCATAACTTGATGTTTCTAGCTATTACCTAAACTATGATCCAATTACCATAATACTACTTCATGAAAATGTTAAGAAATTAAGCCTTTTTCAGTTACAAAGGGGATAAATATTTGAAGACAAATTCGATGTTTTTGTCTATTACGTATACATATTTACGTATAGTTATACTGTTTTTGAGTGAGTATGACCTTGAGAAACTATAATTTATTATGGTGTTATTACATCAAATACAAGAAAAAGTAGAAACTAATAAGTAAATATTGTGATATTTTTATAAAAGTATCAAAGTCGTTTATAGTGCGATTTTATTGCCGCGCTTATCAGTTTTTATGTATGTGTGAGTGAGCTATACGGGTATAGTAGAACGCGAAGCCGAAATTGAACTTCTAAAATTTGAGAGCGCGTCCTTAATTATGTATAATACTTTTAAGTCAAGATAACAATAAAAGGTAATTTGGATTCACAATTGTAGATAGTAGGTGTCGCTGCAATCCGGTTTCTTATTTACGTTTATTAAAAACTTTGGCTACGATGACTACGACCCTCGTGGCCAGGCGCATAAGAAGTCGACCCACATTATGGTGGATGCCGCCCGGATCAGGGTGGGTGCCCACATAAGGTACTTGGGCCTCACCCTGGACGGGCGCTGGCGGTTCGAGCCCCACTTTACGGGATACGAATAGCGGAGAACGATCCCTTGCCGCCCCAACATCACGGTCTGTCGGTACACCGTGGGGATTCAGTCCGTGCGAGTCTGACATAACCCATCCTCTCCCTCGGGAGAGTGGGAATCCATAATGGATTTCCCCACGTAAAAAAAAGACTAATATACGGATATTTAGGAAAGTGTATATTAATATAGGTAGTGAAATGAATTACTCGATTTAAATTGAACTAAACTACAAGAGTCTTGCAGATCTAATATAGTGCAAGTCTTGCAGGGGTCAGTGTTGGTATTGTTTTTGTATTCTGGGCGACGCTACAGAAATACACTGAATATAAATAAAAAGAAAGCGATCATTATAAACCCAAACTCTTTAAACTCAATTAACTTTAAAAGAAGATACTTCCTGTAATCACGTATTCTTGTATCGATCACAATTTACATTGCATGATATTATGAAGATAAATTTATAATTTAACAAAGTAATTCAGTATATGCGAGACATTGTTGAAAACTTACCCATTTTTTGATATGCCACCAAACATTGCGGGCTGAATTTCTTGAGGAGTTGTCTGGACTTTATAAAGTACACTTGTATCTCCGGCATTACTCAGTATTCGAGACTCTTCTGACATCTCTGTTTTTGCTATAAACTTCTCCTTCTCATCATAGATTTCTTCTGTTTTAATGAATGACAGCGCCTCCTCTGAAACTTCCTGTTTTATTTCCTGTGTCTTTGGAACTTTTGATAGATCCTCGTTCTAGACCATAAAAAAACAGTAAGCTTTAGACCACAACAATCTTTAGCTGCATTTAGGTACATGTATATATTTATTTATATGATAAAAATTAATTGTCTGTAGGTAATATCAAAATCTTTATTTTTACTGATTTGGTATGAAAGTATAAGCACTACTGATATAAAAATGCAACTTTAAAAAAATTATTGGTCTGTTTGTTCCGAGTAATCTCCGAAATAACTATTTTGACGGGAATTCCTTTGGCAGATAGATGAAGTTACTTAAGCCAATCTAAATTAGCCTAGCTGTTCCTAGCGGCTTTGTCCGCCATGCTATTTCCAAAACGGTTGGATCAATTTGCACTGGCAGATAACCGAACTTATTGGCAGTAATTATGGATAACTTGGATATAAAAATGAAATACCCATTAGAGACTAGATGTTACCCTCAACTTCGTCCGCCTAAAATTTGGCAAAAATATGTTATACACTGTAAACATGTGCGTAAGAGGTACATTATTGTAGGCCATTTTGTTTCATTTAACACATTTTCGTCTACATAACTTGGTTACCTTAGGAGTATCATATCGAGTTCAATGAGCACTATTTAGACTGTCAGATATTAAAAACTGCTTAGACATATATACATCTTTATATCTTCATCGGACGTGAAGACTGGCCCTCTTCTAGTCCAGATTTAAACCCACTAGATTATAAGATATATTATTTGGAGAGGACCTTCTGTATTAATCTCATCAGAGTTCCGAGTCTCTCAGGACATCTCTAGTTAAAGCAGTGTCATCTATAAAACTGTAACAAATCGAAATCTGTACATTAAATATTTTATGAAAATTTTAATTGGGATAGACTTTGTTATCGATATAGACGCCAAAAATGTTTATCTGTCCCTGTGAAAACGTATTACTCTGAAAGTACTGTACCACTTTTGACGAAACTTGACACAGGGATAACTATTATTACAAGATTACATCTAGAATACTAATCTATCATAATACACAAGGGGTTCTCCAGGACAACGGACGAAAGTAAAAAATTTGAAGTTCATGAGATTCTTAATGGATTTTGTTTTTTTTTTTCTTTTGTGCTATATATATAAGATAGATTGGTTAAAACTAATAACAAAAAAAATCGTCGGATTCCAAACCATCGCCCCGTCGATCGTTCGATTAGTATAAAGTCGAGCACATTACCACTAGGCTACGGCTACATGACATTTCTGCTCGAAAATAACAACTACATAGGAAACGTCGACAAAGTTGGTCAACGAAACTGTACCTAATATGTAATAGATTTAAGACTTATTATATGAAATCATTTTCAAATACTAACTTATTAGAAATTTGAGTCCTTGGATAGTTTGAATTCACAATCGGAAAAGGTAGATGTCGCTGTAATGGGTTTATTAAGATTTCTCGTGTTTGAAAATACAATTGAAACCAGTAATAATCGATCTGATCCAGACTAATTTGCACGGGTCATATATATATAAATAATATCTAAGACATATTAAACGACGAACATTGTTTAATTAATTACTTTTTTCACATAAATAACAAATAATATTAGTATAATTAATGAACTTCATTATTAGATAATAAGAATGCACTTAGCGATCAAGTACAGCTAAAATGGTCCATAGATGGCGCTAAACTGAAATATTTTGTTAACACTACATATGCGAGTTTTGTCATGTTTAATTTTTCTCACAAAGATGAAAGACAAAAATGTATATTTAATGAAATTCTTGATGGATTTTCGTAAATTTTCTTTGTGCTATGATAAATAGCAGACAGGTTAGCTAAACATTTAAGCTATATTTCATATTTTTATCTTTTTCTATTCTGGGAATCCCTGGTACCATCGATCCGATTTTGTTTTTCTTTTAATGTTAGAAAGATATATTATCCCTCACTGTAATAAATAATGTTTATTTTGGCAAATATATATGTTCAATAGTTAATCACAAGGAATGTAATTGAAATCGGCAAAAAATTATATATCGCCAATACTGGGAAGACATTTATCGGCAATATATGTAGGTTAGTTTTTATTTTAATTGGACCCGGTAGGTAATGCTGCGAACGGGTTTTAGGCTTATTTTTAAAGATTTCTCACATACTCACTGGGTATATATTTAAGTGAGCCCCTGTACAGTTCGGATTTGCAATTGAAAACGGTAGATGTTGCTGAAATCGGCTAATAGGTTTATTAAGATTTTTGACATTTAAAAATATAATTGAAAGATGTAATAGCCGATTTGGTGCAGATGAAGTTGCACGGGTCAGCTAGTAATAGACAAGAAGGCAGTAGATTTTGAAAAGTGTAAATGAAATTGTATCGTCAATTGAATTACTCTATATTTCATATACTTATACACAAGTATCAAAAAGTGTATACTTTTTTATATTAACTCTAGTAAGTAGTACTGTAGTAGTTAACTGTGCTGCAACCACTGATGGTCACCATTAAAATTGGCTGAGTGCCTTAAACGCTCGCCTTAGTAGTCCAGTGAAGCTGTTAAGACCTTACTGGGTCAACAGCGTAGTCAGATCGAAAAAAAAGATGCTCACCACCAAAAAACTATAGATCAATCAATATTTCAAATTAACAAGACATAAAAATAAAAAACTCCTCTAGTCCTTATATACCTATAATACTAGTTAGCACAAAACTAAATAAATAGTGCTTATTGGGGTGTAAGGGATGTCGAGTAACATCTTAGACTTGAGACACCCAAACCAACCTCACCTGCACATGGTGCACCCTGCTGATCAACGAACAAGGCAATGTTGATAGTGGGGTGGTAGGGTTTTACAGCTCAACTGGGTCGCAACCACCATGTATATGGCGAAAAAGCCCGTCATAGTGACTTGCTTTTGTGCGTCGCGTTTCGGGATCAGCCTGTGCATATCCAGTACCGGATGACTTTCGTCATTATGGCCGGCATTACAGCAGCGACCGACGATATATAATCTGTCTCTCAGTGGTCTCCACTGTTTTTGGATTGTACTATGCTTACCATCAGGCATAGTTCAGTCAATTTGTCGTGCTTCAATAAAAAAAAAGCTAGCTTGAATGTATACATATATGTTATAAAAATGTGGGTTGTTAGAGTTTTTACATAGATTACGTAGAAAATTGTACAATTGACGGAAGAAGCAATCAAAATATATATTGTGATAGAGTAAATGAGTTGATTTCAGATATTTCTCAATGTGCGAAACAAATAAATTTCCATTGAACAGTTACTTATTACTTTGATAGTATTACATTGGGAATCACTGAATATCAAAATAATTATCTTATGTCAGTGTAAGGTTAACTCCAATCATATTCCAAGTTTACAGTGTATTGGCTTATGACCTTGCCTCTAAACTGTCAGCAATAGGGACAACTTATGTTGAACTAATGGAAAAATGATTAGTACTCACTTCAAAGCCTGTATTACTGTCTATACTGCATTTTTTGATGCATGATGCTGCTGTTGATGACTGAGGGCATTCATCCTCAGGAAATTCTTCTTTCATTTCTGTCGATGCACTGAATAGATCATCATAGTAATTGAGACAATTCTGTGACTTTAATGACTTATACCCACACTGGAATAGACAAATGGACTTGAATTACACAATTACAGATACAATAATAATTTAAAAACTTATAATATTTTCCTAATATATATTGGTTGGTTAAAGAAAGGTCCTCCTATGTTTTATAATATTAGAATAAATTATTTATCCCGAAATATATTTTTTCTCTGTACAATTTGGGAATGTGTTTAAAAAAGCACACATTAAAAAATAGTTATTTCTTAAGATTCTCCTGTGGGAATACTATTAATTAACCTCTTGAGTCCTCATCTCTAACTCTGTTTATTCATACAGATGATAACTTTCATTCTCATTCCTCAAATGTACCTGAATAGTCCTCTCTTCATTATTTTTTAAGATTTATCCTGTATTTTATGTATATAAATAAAAAGTTATTTTAACTAGTTTCTATCTATTTAAGTTTATTTTGATAATAAATGAAATTAATTAGAAAACATTTTGCAATCTTCAATCAATCCTTTATCACAAGGCTTTGTGTGCATAATGGATAGGGGCAGTTAAACTGCACTGGCTTATGTGGTGGAGGTGCATAGTGCTGATGCAACACGCAGAGTTTGTTGGGGGAGATATAAGACCCATTACCCTTTTGATGAATCTACCATCTTGATCCCACAGACCATAGTTGGGACCGAGACCCGTCAGGGGAAGAGGCATATTGCCGATAAGACAGTACCTGCTCTCTCAACCATAGTAATAATGTTACCATGGGATATTAGTCTATGCTAATTAGACGTAACCCATCCTCAGCTATCAGACAGGATGTATATTCATCAAGAATGCCCCCATGCAAAAAAGGGCTGTGTTAATATTATAAATGTGAATTTCTTTGTTATACTTTCACACATCAACTACTCTTGAAGTATAGTTTAAATCTACATTAATAGAAACGAAGCTGCAGATTGAAATTAGATTGTAATATTACAACTACTCAGAGTTTCTCTCTTTGCCACGCGATGGACCCAACATTCACACGAGCAATCCATCAACATAAAACATAACTAACATATAACATAAATCAACATAATGCAAATTACAATATGACTGTCGCAGTTAGTTTCTTTCCCATAAAAGCACTGTACTGTTACCTGTTTCATTGTTGGTGGAAACATCGGTACATTGCACTGCGCTTCTTGTGCTGTGCTATTTAATTTTAGTGCGTCACACCCGCTTGCTTGAATAATCCTGTTATCCATATTTCTATTTATTAAATACTGTCTTTTGCCAACTTATAATTTCACTTTACGATAAAATCATAATTTATAAATGTAACATGTATTTTTAGATTCCGTAATGAGAACCTGGTAGAACTGTTATTATACCCTGAGATAGAACCAACCACGCATTGCTCTATCATGCAATAGAAAAATAGATCTTTTATTGTATTGTTCTATTTATAGTTTGAAAATATCGAATCAGGATTTTTAATGGCAGTGGTTTAATCTATGGATCAACTCTATGTTTAATGTTGTTTATAATATACGCGACGATATCTCTATTTCTAAATATAATTGTTAAATTAATCGATATCAGATTGCCAACCCTTGTATAAGACGTTATTGAAATGATTACCGATTCATTTCTTGTGGTAATCTATATTGAAATATCGAATTTTATTAATATTGATAGTTTATGACACCCGTATGATGAATCGATATTATGTAGAATCAAGAAGAGTTTATCTTTGTTAGGGATGCAAAATTATTCATAAATAACATCGATTTTCTTATAATATATTGTTTCATACAGAATAATATCATTGATGTAAAAATGCTTTTTTTTCGATTTGACTACGCTATTGACCTAGCAAGGTCTTTACAGCATCACCGGTAAAAATGCTGAAGATATTTACACTTATGAACAATACATCAATGTTTTAAAGCATCGATATTTCGCTGCATCCCTACTCCTGAAATTGTTTTGTTTACCGTTAATTGCTTAGTTTTGATTGTATTCAATAATGTTGAAAAGTTTGGAAAATGTGATTTTAGTAAAGATTTCGTTTTCTATTGCATTCACTTTGTGGAGGTTCCATCGTAGGTTATAAAGCCAGTGCTAGGTTCTCATTACGAAGTCTAAAAAATACATGTTACATGTATAAATCATGATTTTATTGCGAAGTGAAATTATGAATAGGCAAAAGACAGTATTTTAATAAATATAAATATGGACAAGAGAATGTTTCAAGCAAGCGGGTGTGACGCACTAAAAGTAAATACCACACCACAAGAGGCGCAATGCAATGTACAGATTTTTCGGCCAACAATGAAACAGGTAACAGTACAGTGCTTTGTTGAGAAGGAAACTAACTGTGACAATCATATTGTAATGTGCATTATATGAGCGTTAATTCTTAGCACTCCATGGATTGCTCATACGAGTGTTGGGTCCATCGCGAGGCAGAGAGGGAGAGACTCCGAGTAGTTGTAATATTACAAACTAGTTTCAACTTGCGGTTTCGTTTGTATTAATGTAGATTTGACCTATACCTAAAGGACAGTACTATTATTGTTACTGGTTGAGTCGTTAATGTGTAAATTATAACAAAAAGGAATTCACATCTATAATATTCATAAAGATTATCTGTTTGTAATTATGTTGTAAGATAGGTACAGAAATATTATTGAACATGGTCCTTTGTTACATAGGGAAATTCTTGATGAACATACATCCTGCCAGATAGCTGAGGATGGGTTATGTCCAATGTATGTGGACTAAGACCCCATGGTACCATTATTACTGTGGTAGAGGATGCAGGTACTGCCTTATCGGCAATGTGTCTCCTCCCTTGACACGTGTTGTCCCCGACTACAGTCTCAGGGGTCGAGATGGTAGACTCCTCAAGAGGAAGTGGGTGTTATACCTCCCCTAAAAACTCTGAAAATTACATAATCACAATGCACCTCCACCACATGGGTCTGTGCAGTTTAACTGCCCCTATCCATCATGAAAACACAGCCTTATGATAAAGAATTGATTAAAGATTGCAGAATGTTTTCTAATTCATTTCATTTATTATGAAAATAAACTTACAAATATTTAAAATAATTGAAAGAACTTCTATTTAATTATATAATATACAGGATAAAACTTAAAAAAGTATGAAGAGCGAGTATTCAGGTATATTTGAGTAAGGAGAATGTATGTTATCATCAATATGAATAAACAGAGTTAGAGATGAGGACTCGAGGGGTTATTAATAGTGTTCCTACAGAAGAATCTTAAGAAATAACTTTTTTTTAAATGTTTGCTTTTCTAAACACATTTCCAAATTGTACAGAGAAAAAATATATAAATAAATAAATTATTCTAATATTATAAAGCTTAGGAGATTGTTTTCTTAATCCAATCAATATAAATTAGAAAAATATTATAAGTTAGTAAATTATTATTATAGCTGCAATTGTTTAACTCAAGTCTATTTGTCTATTCCAGTGTGGGTATAAATCATTAAAATCACCAAATTGTCTCAATTACTATGATGGTCTATTCAGTACATCAACAGAAATGAAAGAAGAATTTCCTGAGGATGAATGCCCTCAGTCTTCAACAGCAGCATCATTTATCAATAAAAGCAGTATAAACAGTAATATAGTCTTTGAAGTGAGTACTAATCATTTTTCTATTAGTTCAACATAAGTTGTCCCTATTGATGATAGTTTGTGGGCAAAGTCATAAGCCAATATACTGTAAGCTTGGAGTAGTGTGATCTTACACAAATGTAAGATAATTATTTTAATATTCAGCGATTACAGTTGTTATACTATCAAAGTATTAGGCAACTACCATGTGTGTGCCGGTTTAGAATAGCATCACCACATTTCTTCCCATGGGTGTCGTAAAAGGCGACTAAGGGATCAACCAAAGGATAGGCAACAGTATCCTTTGTGTATTTGCACTTGGGATAACAATGTGCGTTGGGCAGCATCCCAAGTGTTAAATCTTTTTTTTTTTCGAACTGACTACGCTATTTACCTAGCAAGTTCTTAACAGCTTCACCGAACTACTAAGGCGAGCGCTTAAGGTACTCAGCCGATTTTATTTGGGAAACTAGCTCAAGGGTGCACGGCACACCTCGGCTTGGCTGTTGCCTGTTACATGCAAACTCGCGACCTAACTTAGCTAACTATTCATATATGTTTGAGTTGTTGAGAGGCATATGTGTACCAAGCATACACGCCTCAACAACCCTTCCTTATATTTTTTATCGGAAATTGTCAAATCAAAATATCCCTTTATTCAGTTTAGGCCCTGAGAAGTCGCTTATAAAAGTCAATGCTACCACCAGTTTGGAAAACAACCCAGTCATCTAGAAGAACTGGCAATAAACTGGATCTGGTTAATTGGTTCATGTTAAATATATATTTTTTTTACCAAACATTTAGTTACGACATTTTAAGGATGAGATACACAGAGAGGAGCGTCATTTCCAGACGTCACAATCGTTCACATACTGGTCTACTCTATAATATCCTTTAGATATTAAAACCCGCAGTAAGGAAAACAGCAGTTGTGGCTTATGAACTTGCATGATACAATGTCGATCTAGCAGCACTTAGTGAAACTCACTTGCCCGACGAGGGTGAGCTAATAGAACATGGAGTTGGATATAAATTATATAGGAAAGAACACCATCTGCGAAGCCTAGACGCTCTGGTGTAGGATTCGCAGTTAAAATTTAGATTGCCAATAAACTTGCGGAATGCCCACTATATATCTCGGATCATATTATTTCATTACGTTTACACCTTAATAACCACAGCCGTCAAAATGTGATCAGTGTATATGCTCCAACTTTGGATAAGGATGAGGAAACTAAATATAGATTCTACGAAACCCTAACTCAAACCCTCACAGGCATTCCTACAAATGAGAAGATTCTATTAGGTGATTTCAATGCCCGTGTTAGATGTGATTTTGAAGCGTGGCCTAAGATCTTTGGTAGACATGGCATTGGTAATATGAACAGCAATGGACAACTGTTGCTTGGATTGTGTGCTCAGTTTAGTTTAACCATCACTAATACACTTTTTCGACTACCAGCTAAATATAAAACTACTTGGATGCATCCCAGATCAAAACACTGGCACCAACTTAATTACGCGATTGTTCGACTACGAGATATTACTCAAGTTCAGGTGACGCGTGTTATGCGAGGCGCCAATTGCTGGACAAATCACCGGCTTGTAATTACAAAAATTCGCTTAAAGTTGCAACCCCCGAAAAGATCTTGTAGAACTAAGCTAAAAGGTATTTCTGTGGAGAAATTACAAGATCCAAATATATGCCAAGGGTATGTAGATTTACTAAAGGAGTATATGGACCGTGCCCAAGGGGCTAACTCCCAGATACATGAGCTATCAGCAAGTTGGAATGCTCTCTCTTCATGTATTCTTGAAGCTGGAACGCAGGCCCTGGGCGTAAAAAAGAATCAAGATATAAAAAATTATATCTGTCTTAGCAGTTTTTAATATTTGACAATTTATATAGTGCTTACTGAACTCGATACGATATTTTTTATATTATTATATATATTATAACATAATATTAACAAAATGACTGCCAGTAACGCATGTCTTACGCATATGTTTATAGTGGACAACATATTTTTGGTAAATTTTAAAGGGACGATGTCGCGGATAACTTCTGGTATATAATAGAATAATTTAAATTATTGCCACTAAGGTCAGTTATTAGCCAGTGAAAATCGGTCAAACTGTTTTGGAGATAGCACTGTGTTAAAAGCTAGTCTAAATTAAAATAAACTAAATTACTTTTTTATAATTTCCTCTATCTGCCAGTGAAAGTCAAATAGGTTCAACCATTTTAGAAATAGCATTGCGGACAAAGCCGCTATTAACAGCTAGTCTAATTTAAATTAGCCTAAGTAACCTGCTGTAACTTCAGCTATCTGCCGTGAAATTCCTGTTAAAATCGGTCTAGCCGTTTCGGAGATTACTCGGAGCAAACAGACCAACTAAATTTTAAAAATTGCTTTATTTGTTACTAGCTGATCCGTGCAACTTCGTCTGCACCAAATTGGTTATCATTGGTTTCCATTGTATTTTTAAACACGAAAAAATTGAATAAAACTGATACCCGATTACAGCCACAACTACCGTTTCCAATTGTGAATCCAAACTATCCACGGATTCACTGAAACATATACCCAGATTACATGTAATTTTTTTTTAAATAAGCCTAGTACCCGTTCGTAGCACCATCAAACACTCCGTTGTTTGTAGTCCGGGGAAGCTGTTAAGACCTTGCTCGGTCAATAGCGTAGTCATTTCGAAGAAAAAAAACATCTACCAGGATCAATTAAGATAAAAACTAACCTACATAAAACTAAATAAACATCTATACCACTTACTTTATCATAACTATTCTCAACTTGTATTAAAATCTTTTTATACTCCATCGTATTAAAGAAAAATATATGAACACCGTATCGAAGCGTCTGACATCGCGCCGAAGCGCCGTCAACTGTCACTTGCTTGAAACTATTGTCTAAGAGTTATAAACTGTTTCGAAAACGTATTTTAAATATATTTCTAATACATTTTTATAAATAATCTCTGTACCATTCACAACATAGTGCCTATCACTTCTTGATAATTTATCTATGTTGATATGTTTCTATTGTAGATTATTCTACGTTGTTATACTGAATATTTGGCATTAAATACATAACGTGTATTTGTCACACTTGATATTGGCGAAAATACCTACATAGGTAAAGGCCATACCGGAAAGAATCAATTAAGCCAGTTTTATATATTATATTCATCCGAACAACGGGCTATCTGGCTGCCGGTAAGAGTTGCGTTTATTTGTGTATATCGTACCTTTACAGACAAAAATATTGATTTTTAAAATTTAGGATGTATTTTTCACTAACTTTGAAACGTTATTAAAATGGAATTATTATTGAAAGACATTTATGGTATTGACAGTAATGTGCTTGATGCTATTTTTTGGAAATAAAAATAAAAGTAATCTTAATCCATGCTAGAATAGCAGTAATTTTATTATTATTATATTTAGATATAAATAAGTACAAATTTCATCTTTCACACAAATTCAGTTATTAACTCAATATTTAGACCGATTTATTGCTATAAAAATAATATGTGTATAGAATATAGCTATAGGTATAGTTTAGTGCAGTACTACTGGCTGCACGATAAAGATAGCAATAATTGTGGCAGCGTATGTTATCGACGCATTTTTTTTTCCAAATGTATACGCTGTTGACCTGGAAAGGTCTTTACAGCTTCATCGAACTATTGAGGCGAGCGCTGAAAGCACTCAACCGACTTGGGTTGTTTGGGCGACCAACTCAAGTGTGCACGGCACACCTCGGCTTGGGCTGTTGCCTGTTTTGTGCAAAAATCGCGACCTATCTGAGCTAACCTAAGCTAATCTATCTAGATATACGTATATAAGTTATTGAAATATGCATGTGTACCAGGCATGTGTGCCTCAACAACTCCTGTATGTATATTGTATCGGAGAAAATTCTCTTAACTATATAAGATAGGATAGGATGGAGAAAAATAAGGGTAGAACTCTTTGTCGTCTATTTCTCTGAAAAAGAAAAACAGCGTGTAAGCGTGTAGGCGTGCACGTGTGTATAGGTGATGTGTGTGATGTTGTAGCATTGATGTAAAGTTTTGTGGCAATGTATCGCGTGAGCAGAGTACTCAAGGGCTCCCCGCCGAGGGAATGGACTTAGGTTTCAGCCGTTGCCGAGCGGGGCCTAATCTGGTGTGCGGGAGCGAAATTTATCCCCAGACCACGGCGGCATGATCTGTGGTTATGCGCGCGTGGACGTGAACACGCTTTGTTTGAAGAGATAGACTGGTACTGATCTTTCGCTGACGTGATTGAATCAGGAGGGTCGGTAAAATGTGTCGCGGTCGTCTTCTATACTGCGCAGCGTTGGGTACGGGTTCATAGTTCGCGGCGGATACCACTAAAGGGCTATGATGATTCGCGGCTTATTCGAAATAACTACGTGTGAGTGATTTTATATACGCCCAGACAGAAGGCATCTCCAGGTCCCCGTGGAGATCCTTATTCCGGACGTATCATGGGGCACCAGATATTTTACGTAGGGCTCGGTTCTGGAGAACCTGCAACTTTTGAATACGATTTTGCGCATGTGCAAAGACCGAACAACTGTACGTCATAATCGGACGGATGCAAGTTTTATATAAAGTGAGTTTATGTCTGGGGGATATTTTACTCTTATGACAAAGCAAACGATAGAGATGACCCAAGACCATAACGGCTTTGTTTCGCACTCTATATGTGTGTGAATCGAAATTTAAGTGTTTATCTAAAGTGACGCCGAGATATTTCACCTCGCCGGCCTAAGGTATTTCGGTTTCGTATAGCCTGATAATTGACGCATATATTTGAGATGGCGTCAATCCCAAATCATACATTTACGTTTATTGTTGTTTCATTGTATATGTTGAAATCTTAATATCAATAATGTTTAATAAAATGAAATTTGTTCTTTGCTAAAAAAAATAATTGGTTTGAAATTTATCATTTTTATTTATTAAATATATCAGCGGGTATATATATGATTGTTTATAGAAAAATATGTCTGACTGTGATAAATTCATGCTTTTAATTGTGTTTAAAAGTTACTGAAAAAAAATGTTCCTAAACCTATTCATAAATCAAAATGCGCATTAAAAGTACAACGTTAACCGGCTACCAAGTGTCCTTTCGGGCTAATACCAACCTCTCACAGAAAACCGACGTGAAATAACAGTGCTTGCATCGTAGTGTTTCGTTTGGTCAGTAAGAGCGCCGGAAGCTCACCTCTCTTCTCCTTTTCTCCTTAGCCTTCCCTTA